>CM023457.1:47207106-47502877 GCA_013339765.2 Haemaphysalis longicornis | reverse complement strand
TAAAGGGGGACACTGGTCTTATAACCCTTTTTTATTTTCAAGTAAACTTTGTGAAACTTGTCAGTCTTCCTGCTTCTTTCGCACTGATTTCGAATATGCCATTATTTTTTCAGTTGGTCAATTAGTTCAAAGATAATTAGAGATTATTAGACCTTTTTGGTCAAACAATAGACAAAACAGTTTCAGTCATAAAACTGTAATCCTTATATTTTCCAATGCATGGTGAGTGCAATAATCGAAGCAGTTTTTTATGCATCACTTGAAACTAATTTTACAGCTCATTAAACTTTAGTGTTCCTTGCCGCTGGTGCCACAAACGGCAAGGAACCATTTTGAGTGCCCATTTCAAACTCCGAAGTTTAATGAGCTGTAAAATTATTTCCAAATGATGCATAAAAAACTGCTTCGATTATTGCATTCACCAGGGTCCATAGCATAGCAGGGCGGAAAATATAGATTTCAGTTTTATGACCAACACTGTTTTGTCTATTGTTTGACCAAAAATGGCTAATTCTCTCCAATTATCTTAGTAAGGGGGGACACTGGTCTTAAAACAACTAAACTAATTGACCAACTGAAAAAATAATGGCATATTTGAAATCAGTGGGGGAAAAGCAGCAAGAGTGACAAGTTTCACAAAGTTTAGTTTTAAGACCAGTGTCCCCCCCTCACTGTTTAGCAGTTCTCAAAGGACTCCCTCACCATTCGCAGTTGGAAATAAGAGCAGTCAGAAATGCGTTCCCCTTCCAAACATGGAGTGCGGCTTTGTTCCGTACGCCCTAGCTAGTATTGACAGCCGGCTCCACGTTCTTCTCCTCCTGGTCGTTCCAACTCCCGCAGCGGCGGAGACGTCCATGTGCGTCTGCCCCAAGGTGATCCAGGTGAAGCTGGAGAAGGAGAACGGCAGCTTCGGCTTCCTCATTCGCGGAGGCACCAGCGCCGAGAAGCTCAAGTGCCGCCCGCTCACCATCACCCACGTCCGGCCAGGGGCCCCTGCTGACAGGTCAGGGCCGCCACTGCTTGCCTCTTCGATGACCCATCAGAGCTAACGTCCGTTTTAGTACCGGTAGACGTACCATGTACGTCCGCGGGACGTCCAGATTTAACACTTCCGTACGTCCAGTCGGACGTCCGAAACCGGATGTATTTTGGATGTTCACTAAAAATTTATAATGAGAAGTTCCTACAATGAATACTGCAGTGCACGAGGCCAACCACCACCGGGCAGACAGGCATACATGAACACAGTGAACTTACTTCAGATGATTCGTTAGTGGTTCTCCATTCTTATATATCCTTCTCCAAACAGATAAGCGTTGGAGACGCTGAGCTGCTTCAAAAAGTAAAAAAAAAATTAGTCTTAATTTAGAAATATGCAGATGAAACTTGCAATATTCAAGTTGGGGTGTTGACGTACAAAATACTTTTAATTGAAAAGCAAAGTAGCTTTTCGTTTTTGCTTTTATATTCAATTTAAGACGCTATTTGATGCTTCGTAGTGACTGTACGTCCATTGGCGGATGTCATTCGGACTTGTACCTCCGTGTCTGGATGTCCACTGTACGTCCGAAACTGTACATCCAAACATGGACGTACAGTGGCCGTCCAAGCTGGGCATTGGATGTTCGGCTGTATTTCGGACGTCCGTGGTTGCTTGGGTGCTTTAAAATCTCGCAAAAAGCCAACTCAAAGCGGCCCATCTTTTGGTGCGTCGTGACACCGAAGCGGTTGCGACACCGGTCACGTGGATGGAAAACTGTTTATGACGAGTAGAGGATTCATTGCTTTTAAAATATCGGGTTTGTGGGTGTACCGAACATACACAAAAGGCGTTTAAAGGTGAAGTTTTGAATGTTCTTAATGTGACGTCACTGCTAGTTGCGCTGCCGCCCGATGATGCGCGCATGGTTGCTTGCGATGCACCTCGAAACGAAAATTTCAAAGGCGACTCCTAAATTCCAGAAGGAATGAATTGAGAAAATACTTGGGATTTATGTTCTTAAAAGGTCGTTCAAACAGACAATATGAAGCAAGACAGACATTTCCTCTTCACGACCCCTTTAACTGTTGAAGTTGTGTAAACTGCCTTCCACAAACATTGTGGGGCACATTTGAAACAGCCTCCACCAGCAAAAATTTTGTTACTTCAATTATATTAACGAAGTCATTGCATTTTCATCTGTCTCTCCCAAGCTACTTGCAGCACTGAGCAAGGTAGCAAACAAGTTCAAATGCTGATCTTGGCACCAAGCACACAACAACAGAAAAGGGACCTCGTCCTAGTGAGGCATTTTCTGACTGCTGGCTTCTATGCCGATTCCCCTTTCAGGGAGGGCACAATCAAGGCTGGGGACCGACTCCTGGCGGTGGACAACATCAACCTCAACAATGCCTCCCTCAACGAAGCCATGGCCGTCCTCAAGCAGGTGGAAAACCAGGCCCTGCTCACCATCGAGTACGACGTGTCGGTCATGGGTAAGCACCACACACTAACACCAACTGGCATCTGTCACCTTACTTTGCGCCAACGGATGCTTTTCCTATGGCACTTGCTGCAGGTAGTATGGCTTACGGAGTTCGCTCATTCCCTTCTCTTGTAAAATGTGAATTTTTTTTTTCATCTAGAGTCTATGGGCCAGGAAAAGAAAGAAAAAGGATTTGTGCTCCAGATTAAAGAAAACTAGAACGTTGGAACTTCAACTAGCAAATTAGGCGTCCTACGGCGGTGCAAAGGCATCCAGATGGGAGAGCCAGATGTTATAATATGTTTCTAACCTCAAATGTGTACTTTCTAAGAGAGAAATATCATCAAAATCAAAGTCACTCATGTTGTGTGAACAGTCTACTTTGCCTCATTTTTTCTTGGAGAAGGAAAAAAAAAAAAAACAAAGAACAAAGCTGGATCCCAATTTTAATACAAGTCATATTTCTGACACCGTAACATGCTCAGGTTAATCAAGCTTTACGGTGACAATAGCCTCTTACACTGAAACAGCTACGCACCGTACCTCTTTGATTATCCCCTTGTATAACTACCGCTGTCCTTTGGTCACCAATAAGTTTTTTTGTTGGACTGCAAAAATATGAACCTGTGGTGCAGCAGGCAACTTCTCAACACTGGTGACACTAAAGAAAAAAAAATTATGCTCAAATGCAGCATCATGAGTTAATTCCATAGCACCCTAGTTAGTCGGCTTGTTTTAGTTGAAATAAAGAGAAGGAAAAAATTGCATGGACAAAAGTGAGAGAGATGTGCACCACACAAGAACTGCCATTGCACATTTTAACACAAAAGTCTTTTATGCCGGGGTACAACATAAACCTCGCCGACGTCATATTTGTCACGGAAATGGCATCACCATAAAAAGTTCGATTGGCGCGCCGGCACTACGCTTTGAGCCCACAATCAATCTGGCAGCAACGGGAGGTGTGAAACGCTCTGCCAGCTGGGCCGTGAAGTCATGCCCGGATAGCTGTACAAACACGCCTTATTTCCTTCCTTCTAACTTGTCCATTCAGATGGTGCTGCCGTCTAGGAGAGGTGAAGCGAAGTAGTGCGTTGCGACGCTAATGAGCGCCGACAGTTGGCGCCTCGATAGGGCTGCGTGTAGCAGCGGAAGCTGCTGTGTTTATCTGCCCGCCGCCTATGTGGAACGCTGGTCAGCTTGTGGAACACCACTGCTGCCTTCCACAAGCTGAGCTTCTTTCATACTCCTTTCGCTGCAGAGGACAGTGACTTTGCCAAACGATTTGCTGATAACCCGTTCGGTTTCATTCTCAGTTTGCGAGCGTCTGGGGTTTCAATCAGAGTTACGCAATGCTCCGACACGTGCAACCCAGTGTCTAACATTGATGCGTTTAACGGTGCCATAATGACGAAATATAAATAGCGATGTGCAAGTCCATATTGATGCACAATAAACATTCAAATGCTCCTGTGAAGGCACATTTCACTTTCATGTTTTACTGATTCCTATGAAAGAAGGGTCTCAACCACATTTTTTTATGCAGGTGCAGTTGTGTCCTGTTTGTTTCTTGCTCACGATCTTTTTGGTGCAGCAGGAGCTGTATCACTACCACAACCAGTTTTGTACCACTACCAGTGAAAAAGACGAAAAAAAAAAGTGCTCCAATTATGAACGGCACTTCTGTTCGGTCTAATGCAGATGCCGTGCGAAATGCATCCGGGCCGCTCTTGGTGGAAATAGACAAGACGCCAGGGTCGCAGCTCGGCGCAACATTGACCCAAGTGCAGCATGGCGAAGGTGCCATTGTCTTCGACAGCATCAAACAAGCAAGTGTTGCTGAAAGGTAACAACTGTGTCATCCTGTTAGGATTAAACGGAAATGCAACCCCTCTGGACAGGGGGAAAAAAATGATGCAATTACAAAAATGTGTGGGGTGCTATGTGAATAATCACTGCAAGAACAGTTTCAATCAACAGGAAAAAAATATATTAAAACTTCTCAACGGCAAAAGCACTTGTGCCTGATGGGAAAGGTTCTTTCGGCTAAAATTTTTTCTCCGAAGATAATGTTGAAGATGTTTTTAGGTACGTCCAGCTCAGGAAACTGTGGAAAAATTGCTCCACTGTGTATAGCATCACTTTTGCGCCCACGGACTATATGCCAAAGTGTGGTGCACAGGGCCATTACTAGAACATATACCTGCGTGGTCTGCCGTTCCTTTTTCGTTGTTCACCGACTGTACACGCAAACACTTAACTTGCGCAAGGAAATATTTGGGGCTACCTGTAACAACTTCCAAGCTACAAGTTAATAACAAAATCAGCTAATTAAACCCATCACGAATAAAGAACACATTTGGTGCAAGAAGAAGACCAAAAAAATTTATCATCCCTTCCGAAAGAAAGTCGAGAGAAGAGAAAGCTAAAAGTGCATCCCACCTTTGCTGAAAGTGCGTCCAATCAATTGTTGAACCTTCAAAGAGCGGAATTGCAAACAAAGGACGAACCCATGCGACAATTTTTCACGCACTGAGTAAACGCATCTACTAACAAGCTAGCACATGTATATCAATACATGTTGTTGTTCTACTCATGATTGTAACCACTCCCCTCTATAATGCCATTGGCCTTGAGGGTATTGCTAATAAATAAATAAATACGTGGTTTACGAGATAAAGGTACACCATTGTACCCCTTCCTCGTGACCGATGTCTGGGATCTTATCTGCGACCGCTCCTTTCTGGCAATTTTCATGTAACCATTTTTTTGACGCAATAGATGCTCGGTTTCACACACGTGCCTTGTGTCCAGAGATCTTATCACAGCTTTTCAGTTGACCAGCCAATCTCTGGAATACTGCATTACTTTTTTGACAGGATGCCATAGGTCCCACTAAGAAAGCTTTCTGTTTAGAAACAAACATTTGTTTCCGCCCAGCATGCCCTACCTAAAGAGAGACTCCAGAAGATTAAAAAACTCACGCTTCGCTTCACTCATCACAGGTTGCTCTGCAAAGCGCAAGCATGCACACAAATTTTTTATAGCAGGGGCCAGCCATAACTGGCAGTAAAATAAAACACTGCCTCTGAAAAAAATCAGTCGCATAATCTTAAGTGGACGATCAAAAAAATCAATCAGCCTCTCACTCAATTTCAACTGTGAAACCAAGCCATTGTGCAGCTTTGGCCTCAGATCCAAATGGGGAAGAAGGCTACTTTGCCCCGCATGCCCAGGCTATAAAACTAAAAATTCAAATTTGGGGGTTGGGCATGCTGAAGCTAAACTCCCGGGTCATGAGGCGCACTGAAGTGGAGGGCTCAGGATTTATTTCAACCACTAAGGCGGTACGTTGGGCGAGTTGGTTACTAACTAACGAAATCATCGTAATAGTGAACCTTGTTTCACCCCTTCCATGTTTCATGTACATATAGCCTTTTTTCGTGTTTCTGTTGCATAAACTGAGTTGAAGTTCTAGCGTGTGTTTCGCCGCCTCTTTTACCTTTGTCTGTGTTTAGTGTTCGCTAGTACGATTATTTCCTTAGCAGGGGTGAGACAGCTGAATCAGATTTGGGAGCAGTTTTTGGAGCAACGAAATCTCAATTTTGGAGCAGAAGAATCTTGATTTGGAGCAGAATGATGACATTTATTACGTCAGCTTAGGAGCCTAAAAATCACATTTCTGGCAACTCGGGGGAAGGGGTGCACTTTTTAATGGGTTTTGAACGTACATAACACTGAGCCTTTCAATTAGGTACTAGAGTATCAAAAGGCACGAACTGAACTACCTTTTTACAAGCCATTTATAAATTCTTAGGCTTTATGCATAGGTAGCATGGAGTGCCGTTGAAAACATCGAATCGAAAAGCTAAGCAATCGTAAGGCATTGTCATTATCATGTGAATGCCGAAATTATTATTTTTGTAATCCCAGACTCGGCTTTACACACAATTGTAGAGGCATGGCAAAAGTTGCGCAAAGCGAGGTGACAATCTCGCACCCAACAAGCCCTCCAATTTAAATCTCCAAGGTGCGCTACGATCGCAATTTGAATAACGTTGGTATGTTTAGCCACCTCCCTCTTGGCATTAAATTTCACTGAGATAGATAAACCATTCTTACTAGCGTGCAATAATAGCCTTTCCGCTATCGGTCAACTGCTTGAACTTTGCGGCAATCGTAGCCTGCGCCGCAATTTTCTGCAGTGTCGAGCGTCCCATTTGCTGCTACTTGCAAGCTCGCTGTCAAAGGCAGAAATAACTCAGCGTTTTATTATAACACCGCGATGAGTCCGAAATTTCCTTTCAAGCACGCACCGCGCCTCGCACTCGAGGCCGAAACAAGGCGAATTCACGGGCCTCACGTTGTTTTTGATGGATTCCCGTTCTTCGAGTCACGCAACTTCCCTCAACAGATCAAACGACTAAATGTAAACCCACGCCACCCCCATAACCAAAACCACAGTGGAAATCGTGGAAGAGCACTCTGCCTGAACCACGAGCAACTGCTTTGCGCTGACGGCCATGTTTTCCAATGTTCACCACACAAAGATGGCGGCGCCCAGTAATGTCGTTCTGGAGATACGCCGCCCCGAAAATTGCCGTTTTTTTTTCCATCAATTTTCACCAGTAGTATGTCGCCTGAGTACACATACGTATTTTTTTCTACAAGACTTTGCGATTTTAAGTTTTCCATGGAAAAAAAAAAAAAAAAAAAAAACATGTGCAACCCGACATGGTGACCTTCGGAAAAACTATCTTGGGGACAATTTTATGCAGGTTTTTTTATTGAATGATGAATCAATTAAACCTTTACAAACAGGATCACCTTGGGGGTGCTGGAAAAGTATGCCGTCAGTATGCCTTTTTCCCCACTGAAACTGGCGGGAGCGTTAAAATCCTTGGCTCTCAGACTGTTTTGGAGCAGTTTGGCGCAATTTTCGCAATTTTCAAGCTTTTGGAGCAGCCTGGCGCAGGAAAGCAAATTTGTATCAAAAGTGCGCAAAATGCGCAGCTGTCTCACCCCTGCCTTAGTTATTTCGACCACCTGAATCGGGGATCTCTAACATGGGTGTCGAAATCTCGGCACACGGACATTTTCGCTTTTCACCTCCATCAGTAAAGCAGCAGCTGCGGCCGGTATCGAACTTGCGTCTTTAGGCTTAGCAGCAGATACTTTGATTCAACTCACAATTGTTTTCCAGCAAATTGGGCTAAGCAACTTTCCGAGAAACGTTCCACACAAAATGTAAAAGAAATCGGCCCGTATAAAACAGTAAGCAACCAAACTATGCATTTTATTGTTAAAACAATTGGAAACATATATGTCGACAAAAAAAACGTCAAAAGAATGTGCTATGTACATAAGAAAAATGCATTGTGTAAGGCAGTTGGTGGTGGGTTTTAAAAAAGCGGTGGTGGCTTCCATCTCATCAGGTGCGGAGCCCTGCACGTCGGCGATCAGCTCCTGGCCATAGACGGGACCCGGGTGGAACACATGACGGCCGCCGAGGCCACACAGCTCCTGAAAATGGCAGTCGGAGACGTCATCAGGCTCGAGATCCTCCCCATCAGCCAGATGGCCATCCGCAAGTGCTCCAGCACGGCATCCAAGCGCAGTAAGAGGCACCCGTTGTTAACCCTAAACAATATTTTTTTTTCTCTCTCACTTTGTCGCTTTTCGACATTTAACACCATCTATCGTAAGACAAAAGATCTCGGACTTTCAAAAATTACGTAAGAGAGGGCAGCACGTACTTCCAGATTAAAAAAAAAATATTGTTTACACGTGTCAACTCGCATCAAGCCCAGGTGGTTCAATGGGCTAGTGACAGGTAACCAAAATTGTGCAATTTCGGTGTTATTACAAATGATAGCAATACAAACTTTACGTTATTGCCTTCACTTGAACCATAAATCATGGCGATCAAGGTAGCTCTCTCGTTCAAGTGATATACGCGCAGCCATTGCCCAGTGTGTCCTAGTGTCCGCCCTAATGGACCAAAATGTTTTTCTGACTTCATATTTGTGATGTCGGAAGTCCTTTTAGACCATAAAAAACTTTTTAGACGCTTAAGCAAAATAATAAAGTTTTGGGCATCAAAAGGAGGGCAATGAAGACAAAATACAAGTTTGGTCCATTAAGGGGGCACTGGTCTTAGAAACTTTTTTTTTTGCTTTCCAACCAATTTTGATAAAACTTAATGGACTTGTTCAGTTTTTTTAGCTGACGTCAAATATCGAATTAGTTTTGATGTGAGGTGGTTGGTTTACAAGTTAATTGAAACCCTTCCTTGGTTGTTTTTGTGAATGAAAGGGAAAAAAAAAACTATTCAACAAAAAATTACCAGCATGACATGAATAGATACCAGAAGTTGTGGAGAATTAAATGCGGGAAGCAGTTTTTTTGTTTTGCAAGTACATACAAGCTTACATCAATAACTTCTTGGTTTGAACTACTCCGGCTAACAAATTAAAAATAATGCACACGAAAAGGCAAAATCTGCTTCCCTTATTGGTTGGTTTAAACATTCAACTTCACAGTGCAAAAGAAATGATCTTCCTAGCTGCACTAAATGCTGGGATGAACCTCTAAAAAATTTCCTATCGCTCCGATACCAGTCGTGGCAAAGAAGTGGGGAATTATGAAAAAATTATCTTTTTTGTTAAAGTCGGGCCCCAGTGGCTTTTATAAGTACCTGGTACTGTTCCAAGTGCAGAATTTTAGGAGGAAAAACTGCATATCAAGAGAAAGTTACTCCTAAAAAACTGCTTTTTGGGGCAATTTTTCTCGCCCAAAGACCCATGTGCTCCCTTAAAGGAACAGGCAACCAATTTTTGTGGAGTCCTGCTCCCACAAATGCCAGCATTTTATATACTGCACGGTGTTTCACGAGAGATCAGACAGGCACGTCCGGTCGACACCTTTAATTTTGACAAAAAATTTTAGATAGCTCCTTGTGCACAGGGGAAAACATGTGTGAAGTTATTTTGGGGGAAAAAAAATTCCCTTTCTCAAAAAAATTCCCGAAGTCGGCTAGCGGAAAATATGATAGTTCTACCGCTGTAAAACAAGAACTACTGCAGCTATCGCCCTAGTTCTTTTTTTTGTAAAGACTTTTCATACTCTCAAACTATTTAACATATTCGCATTTAGCTTGCATAGCAAATGCCTTTTAATAAAAATTCCCACATTGAGAAAAATTTGGAAATTGCCCGAACATCGGAAATTTTTCCCCGGAATTTAGGCGAGCTATGCAGTTCAAATCTTTTACTGCTATTTTTCTATCCTTGTTCAATCTTCATGCCCATTTTAGTTCATGTGGTCAAGACGGTTCAATATGAAAAATGCCCTGTACTGCAGCAAGGTAACGCATTTTGGTATATTTTGAAAGCCAATTAAAAAAAAAAGGCTGTCTTCGATTTTTTTCAAACTTGCCCAAATTAAAGCCACGGTTGCTCTCTATCGCCTACATCAAGAACATGTATCACCATTTTTGTTATTTTGCAGCTACAAAGTGTAAAATATGGCCTTGTTAGCAGTAATGCGGTGACTTACACACCTTACTTTCTGTACAGTTTTTGTAGCAAATGTCCTGCGTGCTCGCTGACCCTCTTGCTGTTGAGCTGGTAAACACTATCATCGTAGGCTGTTTTTTTGCTCAGTTCTTGAATGACCATCGCGTATTTCGGCCCAGTTTATGTATATAAGCGTGAGTACATTGTTTAAATTTTGATGATTTGCCTTTTATCTTCATGCCCCAACAAATTTGCCCACGCTACCAGCGTGACCGACGCCAAGGGAAGAGAATTAACCACACTCACGGCCCTTACAAAATCTATAGAAACAGCTGAAGAAGTTGCTATTGCCCCAGGCGCCACCACTTGCGAAGAATATACAGTGATACTGACCGACCCCCAAGCTGCATGCCGCAATTTCCTGCCCGGACGAATATCCCTACCAGCATTGGCTATTCTAAAACAAATGAAACAGCTTCCAGAACTAGAGGTTGTCTGGTCACCTGGCCACGAATCCCTCAAAGGAAATGAGTTGGCACACGCCACTGCCCGCACCCATACGCACTGGGTCGTTTCCCAAAAGGGGTGGTAACCTACAAGATGACGACATCCTCGCCCACTACCTGCGCGGGCGCCAACAATACCCAGCACCCCACCCACACCTTCCCAGAACAGAAGCTACAATATTCTGATAACCACAAATGAACTCTTAACCCCACAATACCCTACTCCATGCGATGTACCCTACCCTGGCATCCTGTACCATCTGGTATGGGGGTGTCAACAAACCCTGTCCCTGACCCCTAATTCCCAACCTATATACAAGCGATGGGTAGCACGGCTGACCAGCTCCGACCTCTCGTCCAAGTGTAGCCTGGTGGGAGGGCCTGGGTGGCCAGCGCAGGCCAGGGTATCCCGGACTGAGGAAACCCCCCACCAGGCGGGTACCCAGACATACCCAGACATCAGCACCTAAGGCTCCCTAAATAAAGTTTACTCCTCCCCCTTGCCTTTTTTTGTACCTCACAGTCAAAAATTTCGTTTTACTTCGCCATGACATTTCAGCCTACACTGCACTATTTTGCTCACTCCCCTCTACAATGCCTTGGCACTTCAGGGTCTGTAAAACAAACAAAACGTCAGAGCGCTAACAAACTCTCCCCTCTTTTGTCAAACCGCCAAAAGGTGCAGCCCACCACCACGCCGCCCCTCCACACGGTGGCTACGCCTCCAGCTACGACACGCTCTCGTCCATGGGGGCCCACTCAAACCGGTCAGCGGCGGCCGCAGCCAACGCCGCCCAGGGAGGCGGCCGCTGTCCTCTGCCGCCACTGCCCCCCGCCCCTCCTCCTCCCCCTCCCCCTCCACCATTCTCCACTCCGTCTTCATCGAGGAGAAACAGACCGGGCAGCAGGAAGCACCTTCCAGAGTACCTGTCCAGCTCGTCAAATGGTGAGGCATGACCCTCAACTCCCGATAAAGGGGGTTGGTTGATTGATTGATTGTGGGGTTTAACGCGCCAACGCAACGCAGGCGATGAGGCGCGCCGTAGTGGAGGGCTCCGGATTAATTTTGACCACCTGGGGATCTTTATCGTGCGCCGAAATCTCGTACACACGGGCGTTTTTGCTTTTCGCCTCCATCAGAAAAGCGGCCGCCGCGGCCGGGAATCGAACCCGCGACCTTGTGCTCAGCAGCGCAATGCCTTAGCCACTGAGTCACCGCGTCAAGTGAAGGGGGTTCGTTACTTTAACCCTTTCGGCCCTGGTGGTGTCAATTGATGCGTCACATAAAAGTTCCTCTAGCGCATGGTTTCTCAAAGTGGGTTCCGCGGAATCTAGGGGTTCCTTAGGCCCCTCCTCAGGGTTCCACGAACCACTGATAAATTTTGTCTCATTCCGCACTCGCCAAGTAACTTAAATGGCGAACCCGAGGTGCGATGGATCTAAGGAACCTTTATTACTCATGCCCGAGTGTCAGTAAGCACATCTGAGTGCATAACACAAAGGCATGAGCTGTGCAATAAATCCTGCCAGCAGCTTGTAGCTAGCCAGGTTCTGAAAACGGGCCTCATGGTTAAACTATTACACTTGAATCTCGGCCTTATATTACACCCATGCACATTTCTCTTGTTTCAAGATGGGTGCCGCAAGCATACGCACTCACGTAAAGTCGACATTCGCGTGCAGTAAATACAAAAGTAAGCAAGCTTGCTTTCTTTTGAATTGATTGCACGTGAATGGCGAGGGGGGGTTCCTCGGCATTTAACGGAGCTTAGCAGGGTTCCCTGGGACAAACATGCTTGAGAACCCCTGCTCTAGCGCATAGAGAACGAAACCAAAACTGCTATTTTTTTGGGGGGAATAGTGCTTCATTGATACCTATTGCAGTAGATATCACCGTTTCATTTTAGTGGCCGGAGCTCCACGCTACAAAGCAGCAGCAGCTCCGGTGAAGACGAAATTATAACATTGAGGCTGAGAAAAATGGCGGTCCAAGTTTTATTCCAAAGCTTGTATATCTATAAGTACGTGCATTACGAAGCTTATTTTTTGTTTGTAGGTTCATGTAGTCATAAAGTTTAGGAAAATATGCAAAAATTATGTCTTTGTGTGACAAAATTTTTAATTGCCAGATGTTCTAGTTAATTGTCTCATTAATAAATCTGTAATTACTGGCACTTCCAGCTCTATTTTTTGTTTGGAGGCTTATGGGACCCTAAAATTTAAGAAAACACAGAAAAAAGTTTTCCTGATAATAAAAGAAATCAGGGCTGAAAGAGTTGATCTTTGTGTGCACTGTGAATACGTGTAAACGATCCCACACAACCAAGTGAGATACTGAGTGAAAAGCCTCGCGAACCGAAATTTGACCCAGGTAATGACGCCTTTTGATGGTTACAACCAGTTCTATCAACGTTAATGTTCAAAGTGGTATCACAAGCCCAGCCCGAGCATCAAATAGTAATGAGAAGTAATTGGTGCTTAGAGAACGAAGCCCTTGAACAAAGCCTAGCACCAATTTTTGAAGCCTTTGGAAAAAGGTTAGCCTTTAATTCAAAAACAACTACTAACACCGTACTTGCACGATTCTAACGCACACCTTCTTTTTCTAAAAGTAGCCTTAAAATTTGTGTGCCTGTTACAATTGGGCACCAAACTGAAATCGGCTTTCAGCATTCCCCGCTTTGGTTTCAATGCCAGCAGGAGCTGGATAAGCAAGATTGCGAAGCACAAAAAATTTTTGCTTCCCCAGTTGCGCGCGTGAAATAAAACGTCTTCTTCGAAGTTTGTGATGTCATGTCTTTTACATCTGTGCGGTAGGATCACTGCCAAATTATTTTAGATGCGACTGCATCTCATTCACTCGCCTTGTCCCTCCATACGGTGTTGTCCTTCGATTCCCGGCCGCGGCGGCCACTTTTTTGATGGAGGCGAAAAGGAAAAACACTCGTGTGTACGAGATTTCGGCGCACGTTAAAGATCCCCAGGTGGTCAAAATTAATCCGGAGCCCTCCACTACGGCGCGCCTCATCGCCTGCGTTGCGTCGGCGCGTTAAACCCCACAATCAATCAATCATACTGTGTTGTCCGTCGACACCCCTCCCCCTAAACTATAAAACAAAAACGATAGTTAGCGGCGTCGGTTTCGATCCCACCACTGGGCGGAACGCGTAAGTAGAATGGTGCTTTCTCACTGCTTAGAGAACGAAGCCCTGAACAAAGCCTAGCACCGCCTTTATCCTTGGAAAAGTTTAAAGCCTTTAATTAAAAGAACACATTTGAAAACTTATGGGACAGTGACTCCAACTACTAAACAACTGCAGATTCTAACGCGCACCTTCTTTTCTAGAAGTAGCCTTAAAATTTGCGTGACAGCAAGCCCAAAATTGAAATCGGCCAGATTGGCCATTAGTATTAATGCCATAGGAGCTGGATAATCAATGATGCGTTCCAAAACGTTTCACGCTTCCCCATACCCGTGAAAAAACAATGTCTTCTTCCAGATGCGTGTCATTTTTTCCATCTGGCGGGAGGTCCCCGCAAATTTTTTTTTTTATTTTTTTAATAAGTAAACGTACCTGCGGGTTACAATTGGGGGGCTTTAGAATCATGCAAATACGGTAATCTCCAGAACAATTTGTAGAGTGCACGAAACACCCGCATCAGCAATCCAGCCCACACGGAAGCCTTAAAGATTTGCCTCTATCTCTGCAGCGTCCATCTCATCAGTGTACGGTGTTCCTGCCTGCCTGCTTGGATCCAGTCAGCTCTGCCACACGGAGACCACCCAGGTGGTGGTCTACGCGGACCACAAGGGCTTTGGCTTCGCCCTGCAGGGCCCCACCCCCTACACCTCCGAACCGCAGCCCCCGATTCCGACAATCAGCAACATCGATCCGAGGGGACCCGCCGAGAGGTAACGTCCATGGACTCTGTACAAAATGTCCGTCTTCTCCCAATACTCTACCAGGGCTAAAGTTGAGTGCCCCAACTGAAAGAACAATCACGCATGTTCGGAAACTACACAGAAGTTGATTGATTGATTGATTGTAAGGTCTAATGCGTCGACGCAGCGCAGGCGATGAGGCGCGCCGTAGTGAAGGGTTCCGGATTAATTCTGACCACCTGGGGATCTTCAATGTGCGCCTAAATCTTGAACGCACGGACGTGCAAGATTTACAAAGAACAGCTGAAGTTGTGCCATCGTGTGTAAATTTTTTTGACGACATGATGAAGATGCTGCTTTGTAGAAGTTCATTTAACGAGACCGAGGTGCCGAGATCGAACTAGCTGCTGCAAGTATGCTGTACACAACTTATCTTTACAACGATGGCTATAACATGCAAGGCAATGCAAAACAACGCCTTTACACAATAGTGATTGCAAGTCAGTACTACATGCTTCGGAGATGAACGTGTATTCTGCCGACTCAAATGACGTAGTCCCCACTTTTCGAAAGAACGAGCGCCAAGCAAAGTAGCCTTTACCAATACGGCCGTCTTTTTGCTATGCTAAAAATGTCTCCTTGAAATGTGCACGCAGCCAACTGCTCTGAGTAACACGACGTTTCCTGTTAACATTCAGAACGGGAGTCATCCAAATCGGAGACCGTGTCCTTTCGGTCAACGGGCAAACGACCGAGGGCCTCTCTGTCGAAGAAGTCACTCAGCTCATTCAGCAATCCCGTCCAAGAATAGTCCTCGACATCGAGTTCGACGTCGCCGAATCCGTCATCCCAAGCAGCGGCACTTTTACGGTCAAGCTCGCCAAAAAGGGCCCCGGGCTCGGAATCACCATCACATGTGAGTTGCCAGCTTTACGGGTTTTTTTTTCCGTTTCCCACAATGTCATAACGGACATTTCACTGCCGGTGTGAAAGCAACAGTTGAGCTTACGTTTGCCAGACAAACCTGGCAGAAATTACTTCCAGATGTCCTGTTTGCGAGTATTTTTGCGCCGTAACGTGTTAGATACCGTAACACATGACAGGGGCCATGCAGACAAAATACAAGTTTGTTTTATTCGAAAGATTTAGCGTTTTATAGGGCCCTAAGCGCTTGTTCGGCAGCAAGCGACGCTTTATTCACTGAGAAATGAAATATTGTAAGGCAAAATTTCAATTCTCACGCTAAATGGTGGGTTTTCGTGATGTCGACAACGACGTGTTAAGAGCAGGGCCTTAAAACTAAATATAGCCTGCTGACCAAGGCTACTCCCATCTCACATGCGCCCGTTGATTATCTTGTTTATCGGCCACTTTCATACATGGCACTGCAATACTGCTGAAGTGCCAGTGTTTGGTTATCCTGTTAATCGCCCACTTTCATGGCGCAGCAATACTGCTGCCTTAGCTGAAGTGCCAGTGTTCACACTTTGCTTCTGGCTGAACTTCTACACCTGCCGTATTTTTATTACAATTCATACTAATCGTTTCCTAAAACGTAAGCTATGACTTGACAAACATGGTCACATAAGCGACAGTGCCGCTTGTGTCAGTTGGTCAGTGTTTCACACAAGTCCAGCGCGTCCGACGGCTGTGTTAGCAGTGCTTCCGGCAAAGTGCCGCACTAACTGCTTTGGTGTTTACGTGTTCGTTCATTACTTTAGTTCACCCCACAATTCTTAGTGCTATAAAAAGAATTGGCCTTACATTTAAGCGCAAATAGCTCATTCGGCAAGCTTATAAGCCCTGCCTAATCTGCGTTTGCTTTTGCCGGCCTCAGCCAACCGCACAGCAGGGCTTATGACATCGTAGATTCCGTTGCGGGAAATGAGCAAGTGGGTTGCATGGCCATTCCCTTTTTTTCCTAATTATGTAGCTTATTTGAGCGAAGTTTACGTTAAAAGTGGTGTCAGTATGATTCTAATAGGGCAATCTTTCAAATGAATCAGACTTATGTTTTGTCTGCACGACCCCTTTAAGCAGACTTTGATAAACCCAATGAGCTGCAGAAAGCAACTTGAAGATAAGAAAACATTAGCGTCGATTAGAAAACAAACTTAGGTGGAGACATTTCTATTTCAAATTAAGCAAAGGGAGAGTTGTTGGGTCGGTGCAGTGTAATACGAATGAACAACAGGTGTGACGGCACGGTTAACAAGAGACAGTAAAATGAAGTAGTAGAAACGAAGACCAAAGCGCAACGAAGGGATGGAGTCGGTAAATTGAGGGCAAAGAATGGACTAACAAGCCCCACGACAGAGGTGGCTGAAAACCGTTTGGGACAGGCCTTGGTCCAGCATTGGACATGAACGCGTTGCACACGGGCCACCTTCTTCCCAGCCCCCAAGAACCGGCGTCCCGGAGAGCCCCTCCTGATCTCGGACATCAAGCACGGCAGCGTGGCACACCGCACGGGCACCCTCCAACCCGGCGACCACCTCCTGGCCATCGATTCTGTCCGCATGGACAACTGCACCATTGAAGATGCCGCCCAGATCCTACAAGCCTCCGAGGAGGTCGTCAAGTTGCGCATACGCAAGGATGAGGCCTTCTGCGGTCAGTGCGATTGAGGTTGTTGCCACACTGAGGTTGGTCAGAGCAGCACGCTGGTCTAGTTTTACGAATGCGATAATTCACTGCCAATCTATATGACGATGAGAGAAAGTTAATTTTCTTTACATGTCAGTCGATTGGCCACTGGGTACATTTCCTTTCTAACTGCAACATCTTCTAAAAAATTAAATTGTAAGACGCATACTTGTTCTTTTTTATTTTTTAGTGTGCTTTGCCAACAACATAATAGCAATAATGAGCACATACTGGTTAAAAGTTAAAGCTCATTATTACTTGTTGAAGGCACACACGTTTAATTGAAAACAAGGAAGCAGGGTAGTAAATGCGGCAAGCCCATGAGAAAACAAACATCACCACTTCCAAAGTCCATCCGCAAAAACATTACCATTTTGCAACTACCGTGGTGGAATGCTAACATATTCCGAATCCAAGACTGGGGATGTATATCACCACCCGCAATCCCGTTGCTAAAAACGTTTTACAACTGTACGGTATGGTTATTTTAACGCTACTTTTCTTCCTGATACAGCATTTGATCATGGAACCCTTGTCTGTAATGTTTATTGCAACCTAAAACCATTTAAAGTAACAAAAAGAACTGTACTACAAGCTACAGTGCTCGCTGTTTCAACCTAGCTTTGTGCACAGCAGAGCTGAAATTAAGCCTCCCTTCTCCCATGCAGAGGAACCCGATGCGACGGGAGCCGTCATCTTCACTGTGGAGTTGGCCAGGCACGGCGGTCCGCTGGGCATCACCATCTCGGGCACGGAGGAGCCCTTCGATCCCATCATCATCTCGGGCCTCACCGAGGGAGGCCTGGCTGAAAGGTGATGATGGAGGAGAACCCCCCCTCTGCCTATTTGCGAGTAACCCCCCTCGTTTAAAGGTTTCCGAACCCCTCGAATCAAAAACGCCCACTAACTTTCTTCAGGCTACTAAGCGTATCGTTCCTCTCGTCCATCGGACACTCTAGTTAATAACAGTTCTCCCTCTTCCCGCGGCCTTAAGCCTACCAATACGACTTTAATAGCTTGCTGCTCTGTGGTGCGCTGCATTTGCAGGAAAAACACCCTAGTTAGAAAGTCAAAGGATATGCACCTTAAAAAAGCATCTTTTCGTGCCTTTAATGCGGGAAGCCTACTCTAACTGCAGACGTTAAACCTAATAGCACGATAGTTCTTCCATGGAGGGTGCAGTAGGCAGCATGACAACTAAGAGGAGTTCGATACGGTGGTACTTGTCAAATGTTTTTGCCGTACATAAATGGAAAAACGCGCTCTGCAAAATCTTGTTTCAAGACACACAACAAAAACGCGTGATGCTAAAACTTTGTGGGCTGTGTGAAAAGCTTTACAGCAGTTGTGTTTACAAATGGCAAAACTGTTTACTAGCTAGTTGAGGACAGCACGGAGAACTTGTTTCTATGCTAGCCAGTCGACGGCAGCTCTGCGCAATTAGGAACACTAATCATGAGGAAATTAACTTAAGGGGTGGTCTTAAAACAACCTCCTTTAATTTTCAAGTAAACTTTGTGTGTGAAACGTGACAGCCTTGCTGCTTTTTTCCCACTGATTTGAGATATGCCATTATTTTTTCAGTTGGTCAATTAGTTCCCAAGATATTAGAGATAAGTAGGTATTTTTGGTCAAACAATAAACAACAGTGTTGGTCATAAACTGAAATCTTTATATTTTCCAATACTACGGACCCTGGTGAATGCAATAATCAAAGCAGTTTTTGATGCATCACTTGGAAATAATTTCACAGCTCATTAAACTTTGCTGGCACCAGTGGCAGAGAACCATTTTGAGTGCCCGTTTCAAACACCGAAGTTTAATGCGCTGTAAAATCAGTTTCAAGCGATGCACCAAAAACTGCTTCGATTATCGCACTCACCAGGGTTCACAGCATTGGAAAACATAAAGATTACAGTTTTATGGCCAACACCGTTTTGTCTATTGTTTGACCAAAAAATACCTATTATCTCCAATTATCTTGGGAACTAATTGACAAGCTGAAAAAAATAATGGCATATTTGAAATCAGTGGGGAAAAAAAACAGCAAGACTGACAAGTTTTACAGAGTTTACTTGAAAATTAAAGGAAGTTGTTTTAAGACCAGTGTCCCCCCCCTTAATAGTAAGCAAAACACCCATGCTTTGTGTCACAAGTGTACGAGACTTCAAAAGGCCCATTTGAATTTCCCGCCCCACAGGACGGGCGCCTTGCACGTAGGGACCGGATCCTCGCAATCAACGG
Organism: Haemaphysalis longicornis; assembly: GCA_013339765.2. Lineage (NCBI taxonomy): Eukaryota > Metazoa > Arthropoda > Arachnida > Ixodida > Ixodidae > Haemaphysalis > Haemaphysalis longicornis. The sequence goes on along the minus strand of CM023457.1, from coordinate 47,483,616 downwards.
GCAAAGCCATGCGGGGGAAGCCCCTGAGTGAGGGCCATCCTCCTTGCTCCAAAAACTCCGGGGACGTCGTCACGCTCAAATATCCAAGTCTCCCAGGAACCAAGGTAGAGGAAAGAAGTTGAAGTACTCTTGCAGGCGGAAAGTCGCTTTTGGAATGCGTTACAGCGCTGGGGCAGCATTATACAGTCTTGTTCAAATTGCGGGACAGCTGCCAGCACCCGCCCAAAATTTAAACAAAAATTTAAAACGGGTGTTTGTTAGCTCTGAGAGAGAGAGAGAGAATAAACTTTCTTTATTGAGAAATAAATAAATAAAATGGAGTCTTCGGGTTGGCTTCAGCAGAAGCCGGAAACAGAGCAACTTAATTAAGCCTCTGGGCTCGAAAACCGTGGACACTTACAGTACATTCTTAAAGGAGTACTGACACAAAATTTCTTGTGTTCGTTCTTTTCTTTTTTTTTTCACTTTATGGGTGCCTACGAGCTCGGTATTCATAGAATGGCTGATAAGACGGTCAGCCGCGGCGTAAATAATTATTAACAGCCTTGTTTATTTGTGTCAGTATTCGTCTTCACAAAACGAACACTGAGGGGGCTGCCATGACAGCCCGCCTGTTGGCCACGCCATGGAAGTCCTCGTGTCAGCAGTTTGGGACCAGGAGGAATAGATGGCGTCATGCTGATGCCGATGTTGAAAGGGTATCCGTTCTGAGCTTTCTTGTGCGTGCAGAGATTAAAATGAATTTAAAATATGTTATACTGAACGGTTACTGTTGAAACTTGCTGGGAGATATCTCCGTATACAAAGGAAGCCTTTTATATGGTTATCTCAGCTTTGAAATTTCGTGTCAGTACTCCTTTAAGGAGCAGTTTTCCTTTCCCTTATGAACCGACTAGTTATAGACAACTTCTGCAGGAACACCAATCCGAGACTTTTATCAGACAATTCTTTAACTTCCTTTCTGAAGACCTTGCAGACTAAACCACATATAACCAAACGCAGGAAATGGAAGTATTACTGCTGCCGAGCCCACCATTCCAGAACCCTCGAGTGGTGAATATTCTTATGTCCATGGTGTGAAAATTGTGAAGGGAAACAAAATTACGGTTGTTACTCTTTTCGGCAAGAGTGGTGGCAATTTTTACCACAGACACAGACTTCCTTTTCCCCCTACCAAAAAGACACTGTCACAAAAAACCACGACTCGAACGTCGTGAACTGTGAGGAACCAGTTAATAACTATCGCACTCCATTTATTGTGGCATTCGTCTAGTCTTTACCTTCTCTGCTCATCGTCAAAGGTGAACTGATTTACGCGATGTGGAAGTTTTTTTTTTTTTTTTTTTTGAGTAACTAAGCATCAAGGATAACCATTCGTACAGACTAGACTGCATCAACGGATGACACTTGCGTGAACGATGCCCTGGAAGGCCGCCCTTTCAGTAAAGTTTTAGTAAAGCTAAGCTGCCCCTGCCTCTCGACCGTCCTTTCTTCCAGGCCTGGACGGTGGTCACCGGATCGAGCGGCCCAAAGAGGTGAGCCCGGCGCTTCGCAGAAACTTGGCGGCCACCACGGGAGGCGCAAGCGAGCACCCCACCCGCCCCTCCCCCCACGTTTCAGCCCGAGCCCAGCAGCTTCCTGAACCTGTACGCCACCCCTATCCCCAGCGTCGACAGCGCCGTCGAGTCGTGGGACAGCTATGGCGGCATGGAGGCCGCCGCCGCCGCCGCTGCTGCTGCTGCCGTCGCAAATGGACCCACCCCAGCGCAAACCGTGGCGCTGCCTCTAACACCGGATGCCAGCCGGCGGGAAACAGGTACAGGTTACCAGCAAAAACAACCCAACATTAACTAAATTTAGTCCTTTCCAAAGAAGACGTTACTTGCACAAAGTTCTTGCTTCAACTTTCCTCCCGATACTTTTCCTCAAATTATAAACACTGCTACCAAAAAGCCATGCTTCGTGGAAGCGCTCGTTGCGTAAAGAAGCTGCCTGATCTCAAATACTTTGCCTTTCAATTCTGTCAAGCATGATGCCTACTGTCCATCCCCGTGAATCAGAAAAAGACATCGTAGTTAGGGAACTACTTTACAGAATCGACGCGGCTCGCATATCCTTCCACTTCTTCAGATGAAGTATTCAGATGGACGTCGGCAGTTGAGCCATGTAGCCTTTATGTGGCCAAGTTCCACTGTTTCGTAGCATCCCTAATGCAAAACTCTATTCTGAATACCTTCCCATCTGGTACAGTTGGCACTAAGTAGGCTAAAAAAATAATAAAAATGAGACTGCACTTTCCAACGGAAACATTCTGAAAGGGTACAAACTGTTGCAACTACAACAACCTACGAGCACCATCCCAACCAACTTTCACCCGCCGCGGTGGCTCAATGGCTAAGGCGTTGCGCTGCTGAGCACGAGGTCACAGGTTCGATTCCCAGCCGCCTCGGCCACTTTTCTGATAGAGGCGAAAAGCAAAAATGCCCGTGTGTACGAGATTTCGGCACACATTAAAGATCCCCAGGTGGTCAAAATTAATCCGGAGCCCTCCACCACGGCGCACCTCATCGCCAGCGCTGCGTCGGCGCTTTAAACCAACCAACTTCCCTTTAAATCAAAACCAACCAACTTCCCTTTCCGAAACGCAGATGTTCCGACCAGTGTGGCTCAGCCACCGTCGTGCTCCCAACAGCCCTGCCCCAACGCAACCGCCGAACTCAAGTCCTGGGAGCGAGACGTCTGGGGCCACCGGCCGCCACCGAACCTCACCCTCCCCGGTCCCAGCTCGTCAAACCCTCCGCCAAACTTCCTCGCGACGGGAGGCAGCCACTCGTGCGCGTCGGACAGCGGATCCGCCGATTGGTCCAAGGTCCTCGAAGACCTCGAGACGTGTGGGCAGTCCAAGCTCCTCCGCCAGATCGAGCGGAGCATCATGGGTAGCCTGCCTTCCATCGCGCCCCTGCCGCATCCGGAGCTGCTCCAGAATCCGGAAAACCTCCAGTACGACGACCTCTACGGATTTCAATCCCGGCTCCAGTCCGATGACACATCTACAGAGTGCGAGTTCCAGGCAGTGGACCACGAGCAGGCGCCGTTCACGCTGTCGCCGTATGAGGGACGGCACGACGACGGTCGCCATGACGACGGGTCGGTCATGACCCCCTATCCGAACTATGGCGGTCACATGACCGCACCCATCCCCATCGAGGTGCACAGGGTCACGCTCTTCAAGGACAAAGTCTACGAGGACTTTGGCTTCAGTGTGTCCGACGGTCTGTACGAGAAGGGTTGTCTACGTTAACCGGATCCGGCCCGGTGGCCCTGCCGACATGAGTGGAATACTCAAGCCCTTCGACAGGAACTCCAGGCAAGTTAGAACCACCACTACTGCTAAGCTTTTTGGAACGTTCTCATTTCACATTTTTAGCCACAAAGCAGCTAAGACTAATAGATTAGATGGGCCCCGTTCATGCCGAAATGAAAGACGGTTTGGTGCCATGAAGCTGAACTTAAAATCTAGAAACCCACTTAGTACAACTTGAAGTTTTAAGCTGACTTCATTTTCACACCTGATTGAGGTGTTTTGTCCACAAGCGTTCTTTTATACCCCGGCTCACTAGGGTCCGAACGTCATTTGAACCAAATGGGGTGCTTCGAATGCCATTCAGAATCCGCCGTGCTACACTACAATTTCGATGGCATTTGAAAGCTTTCACAATTGCTCGCCGCGCTGTAGTGGCGCTGTTGTCGCCCCGTTCCGTTTTCGTACAATAATACAACAATCAAATTTAGGAGCAGTCTAAGGCAGTAAAATGATAAATTAGAAGAGACACCAGTTTGACTCTAGTGTGGTGGCTGTTTTGTAGTTTTTTTTTTTTTTTGCGACTGACCCACTGGTTTTGAGAGTATGAAAATTAAATATGTTGATTTCATATTTTAAGTAAATGACCAGTGAACAAAGTTCCACAAACAACAACATTTTGTTTGTTTTACGTACGGAAGTATTATATTTTTTATTGCCGATCGAAGACGCTGCGTGCGAGAGCGCTAGAAATGGCATTTGAAACCCCAAATGTCTCTCTCTGGGTGCTCATTTGGCTCGAATGTCATTTGAGCCGAATGGCATTTCAAAACCAAGTGTAGCAGCACAACTTGGCATTTGAGCCAAATGACTATTGGTTCAAATGACATCCGGACGCTACTGTCGCAGGGGTATTACATACTTCAAAACTGAAGCACCTTCCTGTAAGAAAGGTTCTTTATATATTTTTTTTTTTGTGTGCAGGTGAACGAAACCAAAACACACGACTACGACTGCTGCCTAACGGTCCCCCTCATGGCCTCTGCGGGCGATTCGGTTGAGCTCATCATCAGCCGGCCGGCTTACGTCAACGGAAACACGTCGCACCGAGGCTACGAGTCCTCCGCCTTTCACCCTTGGATCGACGACAACGACCGAGAAGACTGCTCCTCCCCACATGGGTCGCGGCCGGGATCACAAATACTGACCAAGACCCTGTGAGACACACCACGAAGAAGTGTGTCGTAACTAAGCTTCAACAACTAAGCCGTAAAGAAGAAGGAAGAAATAAGAAGGCATTTCGGTCCAAATCTCAGCGTAGGTTGTGAGCTAACACGGGTAGACCCAGAAATGCCAACTGCAGTGTGGTTTGCTTGAGAAGACGTCTTCGTTTTCTTCTTTGATACTCGCGAGTTTTTGTTCACTGTCCGACAAACGCGATTCTATATATCCCTTGTTACATTTGCATTCACGTTTTTCGAGGTATAAGAGCGCTTTAACTTAAAAAGCAACCTTTATACACAACTGCCGAGTGCTTGTTGAGGATGCTGTGACAAATGCTAGAGCTAGAAGTTTTTACGCACGTGCGAGTCAAGAAAGCGAAACTGGCAAAGCAATGGTTGGCCATGTGACTTTCCGGATCGCATTTGGAACAGCGAAAACTGTTTTTTCCCACCAAATAAGAATCTCAGGTTTCTAGGAACGCCACTTGTGGTGCTTCACAGCTCATCGAGCAAGGTTGTTTGAGATAAGCAGATGCTACGACGCAGATAAAGCAGACGTGTTATGTATCACTGGCCTGCGCATCTGCGTTACCTATCTACCTTTCCGCTTCAATGAAGGCCAACAATCAAACGCAGCTACGCTACCAAGTGTCAGCGGGCTGCAAGAGTCCATAGCTTTAAAAGAAAAACTTATTGAAGAAGCCTCTTTCTGACCTTTTCAGCCCCTACTTACGATTTACCATCATCTCCGCTCCAAGACCACTCAACCTTGTACATAATAGGTGAACTGCTCAGCCTCAATAGTCGTAGCTAGTCACAAAGCTCAGCTGTTGGTCACTGCTGCTACGCAAGCTAGTTCAAACAGTCAGCTAAGCATTTCTTTCGCGACATTGAACCAACTCCTTTCTAAAACATGAAGGTTGGATAGATGACGTTGAAGTAGCCAGAACGAACAACACACAGAGCTGGAAGGTACAAAAAAAAGCAACGTTGACACAGTCTGTCGCACCAAACACGTAAACAGTAGTTTCTCCCTTTTATTCAAAGTGCCTTCGCCTTGTCTCTTCCCAGGACAAGCGCCCGCTGCCAGTTATTCTCCAAAGAGCCATTTATGAGCTTTGCTGTACAGTTGTTCTTGATTGTCTTTTTTTGGAAAGCGTGGAAATAAAAGGACACGTTTGCAACCAAAAAATGATCGCTCTTTGGTGACACGGGGGGGAACAGTCCGACTTACTCGTTGCCGATTAGAACGCAAGAACGATGAGGTGTCGCCTGGCATCGTGGGTGAAGTGGTGCGACTTGAACAGATCACTGCCGTAGAACGGTGACAGGTTGGTGATGTTCAGCTGGTGAGCCTGAAAGGAACAGCACCAGAAAGTGAGCAGTGATGAGAGTTAACTGAACACGCACTTGCTGAAACAGCATACTTGCAAAGGCAGCTTTAAGTCACAGTGGTTTTATATCCTTCGGCAACCACGGGTAAAGCGTTCGAGACATCAAGTGAAGTGCAAAGCAAGTGTTCTTGAAGCTTAAGTACAAAGAAAACTAGAAGCTAGTACACAATGAAACATGCTGGCTGATTCCGAGTCTTTGGGAGATAGCTTACAGCATTTACAAGGCCTAGTAAGGCTACCCAACCACTAAAGGCTTTTTGACCTTGTTCGGACAGCCACCATGTGCAACTTGGGGTAGAAACTGGGGCCACTATTAATAACGAAGACATAAACGTCCCATCAGTAGCTTCCACTGAGCTATCACTTTTAACAAAGCTCTTTAATGCGACAGCCCTGCCGAGGTTTGACCGCTTCACAACTCCGTGGCTCCTACAAGGTTGCAGAACCTGCCTCTGGAAAGGGCAGAATGGAGCAATATAGCAATAGAAGCAACTCAGTTTCAGTTAATGCAGGGCCATTCTACCAGAGCAGCTCTTCTCCACTGTCCTGCTGTTTCATAGGAAAAAGAAGAGTGCAGGGCTTAAGGGAAGCGCTTGGGGCACCCCCCTCTCTCTGGCCTTCATCTTGCACAGTGCGACGCTTGTCAATGCTACTGCAATTACACAGCCACTTTGAAATGAAGAGGTAGCACATCCGATCAAACATGCAAGTACCTTCTCCTGTAGGTCCTTCTCGGAGATCTCGACGACGTCGGGCTCGCTGCCGTAGCGGCTGCGCATGAAGTTGATCTGCTCCTGCACCAGCTGCTTGAGCACGAAGAGCAGCAGCTCGTTGTGGTCCTTCTTGTAGCTGAGGTAGCGCTGGAAGGTCTTGGCCATGGTGCGCATGACGCTGTACTTCTGGGTGTTGATGAAGCTCTCGAGCATCACCCGGATGGCCATGTTGACGTCCTCCTCGAGCACGTGCTCCCGCAGGTGCATGCGCGCGTGCGCCTCCGCCAGCCGGATCATGGACTCGATGTGACGCACCGTGATAGGCACGCTGCCCGTGGCCTATGGACAGAGGGAGGGTTCGAAATTCAAACAAACACTTCTGCACGCGCACATTTTGGTTTTCTTTTACTGTGACAGTGACAAGGTCAACAGGTGCCAACACAACAGAGTCGGAGGTCTTCACACTACAGCTTTGAACAAGACATTTGGCCGTATTCTGAGTCTGTCGTTCATTCACCCCATGGGTTCCCTCCCTCGTCTCTGTGCACATCAAGTTCTTCAACCATCATCTTCACCACGTCATCAACTGGCGTAGCAAGTTAGGCATTTTAGCCCGACTAACATCGCCAGACTTCATTAAAGATCTCTCTCTCCTCTCTCGACTTGGCTGAGTGAAGGATACCGCAACGCTTTTACATTCAAAAATAGATTTTAAGGATACCAGGGATTGTGCACGAAAAGGGAAGTTTTATTAAACAAACTATCAAAGGTACTTACGCCTCAACGTAACCAGCCCTAGTATATGTTACACATTTGAGACAGGTGCAGAAATGCCCTTTTGCATTGTATCTCTGCACAACACAGAGAACACACATAGTGTTTGAAAAGTACTTGAAAGAACAGCATTCTGGGCGGACATTTTGGAGCAGAGACTTAGCTCGTGAGTCGCAACCCTGTTTTCCTCAATGTATAACATTTAAGTTCACACAACAACTCACATGAGCGTCATTCCAACAAGACGGTCTTTCAATCAGAGCAAGGCTGTACGTCGTCTTTGTGGTCCCTTCAAATCACAAGTTGGCCTACCCAGGCTATTTCCGCAGGACAAACGGCTGTGAATAATTCTACTCAGTACGCTCTTCATTTCTCACAACTCTGCACCAACTCAAGGACATAAAAAAGTGCACGTGCAGAAGACTAAGGGGCAGCTAAAAAAAAGACCAAACTCCAATCTTACTTCGCACCGTTGCACTACAGGTACTGATTCCACAAACTCCTTATAAAGGTTAAAAAAAAAAAACAAGCTGAAACAGGGCGCGAGGCTCACCATGGACTCCCTTCGGAGCTCGCTGTACATCCGCGCCACCTTGTCTTGGTCCATCTGGTGCAGCTTTGGGTGGACCTTCTCGCGTGCGTACAGGATGTACTTCTGCAGCAGCTCCTGCGGAATCTTCTCAGGACCCGAATCGCTGCTGTCTTCATCGCGCTGGCTCTGGCTGTCCTGTAAAGTGCAACAGACAGCCATCGGTCATGTGCAACGATCACTGTTGCAAGCTGCGCTTGAAAGGGTGAGTTGCTCCCCATCATGCACCAGAAAATGATCGATGTATGAATGTCACGTGCGGTACATGCGAAGGGACGTGTTCTTTGCACTTAGCTGGAAACGACGCAGCTTTAGCAGCCTTTAAGCGCAGTCTGGGCCGCTAGCAACGTCCCACTAAGTGGCAGTGTCGTGTCTGGTCCCCAAAACCTTACGAAGGACGAGGCATTCTCCCTTTTTGTGAGCAGCACAACAATGGGTGTAATACTGCACCAAAGAAGCCCAAATAACAGAACAATTAGTTTCCCATGTGTAATAGGAAAATTGGTTGATTGTTTGTAGGTTTAACACGCCGACGCAACGCAGGCGATGAGGTGCGCCATAGTGGCGGGCTCCGGATTAATTTCGACCACCTGGGGATCTTTAACGTGCGCCGAAACCTTGTACACACGGGCGTTATTGCTTTTCGCCTCCACCAGAAAAGCCGCCGCCGCAGCCGGGAATCGAACTCGCAACCTCGTGTTCAGCAGTGCAACGCCTTAGCCACTGAGCCACCACGGCAGGTGAAATAGGAAAATTTAGTGCTCGAAATATTACAGGTTTGAGAAACTGACAGCACAAGACAACTAGTCAGAAACTGCCTATTCTCTGACATGACTTCAACAATTTGGTAGCTTTTCGTTACTCATGACCATTAATGCAAGCAACATCTGGCATAGATGGTCCACAGCAGCGACAACAGCCATGACCAGGTACAGTGAAATTTTGCCACACAATACACTAAAGTTAAGTAGCTCTGAATTTTGGCTGAACTAAATCATTTTATGAAATTTCTAACCAACCACTACATGCTTCATGTTCGTTTCTCACCTATCTTTTGAGGTTTTCAGGACAGATTCTAGACAGCCTGCGACAACACTTGTGGAAGTTCGAAAATAGACATTCCTTCGAAGGTTTATGAGGTAAATTACGTTGAAACCAAGAAGAAGAACAAGAAGCAGAGGACGCAACTGAGGTTGAACAATCAAAGATATTACTGAAAAAGAAAAAGGCACTTCACTGATAACCGCAAGCATTTTAGACGGTGAGTGCATCCAATGTTTCAAGGGAACTTCCAAGCTTTCACCTCCTCTCCCCCCAATTCGCTCTAGCACCGCGTTCTAAGTGCTTTCTAACCATTCTTCTTTTTTTTTTAGAAAACAAGCTGCGGCACTGTCTCAACTTTTGAAACTAGGTTTTCACAAGAACGATACATCACCCAAGTGACATTTGGAAATGTACGAAATCCTCGTTAGCAGCTAGCATATTTCTCTTATCTTAAAAGTTCATTGAACTTAATATTTTTCTTGCAGACTTTATGACTTCACTTAACAAGATTTTCCCAAAATACCAAACTTCAATTGGAATCGGATTATAGTTGAATAAAGCTGATAACTTCACTTTACAACAAGGGGGGGGAAGGGGAGGGGGGGGGGGGGAGAGGCAAAAAATTTCCCCGCATTTCCCCGAGGGGAAGAATGTGAAAGTGCGAATGCACAAGTTGAATTTGCGCGGTTCGGTAATGTTTCGCGAAGAGAGATCACACACACACACACAACTACAAAGAAAGAAAGATGCATTTATTCACAGACACCTATTTGTGTTGTCGTTGTACTTGATTGCTAGAGCGGATCTCAGCTTTGAAATTTCGTGTCAGTACCGTATTTTCCGGTGTATAAGTCGCGGTTTTTTTCTGACATTTTCGTTGGTGCGTCTTATCCACTGGTGCGACTTATGTATGGAATAAATCCGGTTCGCGGCGGCCACGCCTGGCCAGCGCACGTTGAGACACAGCTCTATGGTCTAAATGAATACGAAGCCCACCGCTACGGCGTTTCTCATAGCCCATATGTCGCTTCGAACGTTAAACCAAAGAATTTGCAACTTTTTCTAGTCAAAAACAATCATAATGGCCTGCAACAACTGCGCATCACTTTTCTGCCATGCGCAGTAACTACATTTCAGAATAAATTGAAAGTAACATCAAACTGGGTTGCAAAAACAACATGCAGCTTATAAATTATTACAAAGTTACTCTGAAGGAGGTAAACGTGCTGCTAATTTTTAAAATGGCAGCTTGCTGATAAGTTTCGATTTTCGGGCTGCTTCCGTTCGCGTCACTTCCGTCGCCATGACACCTTTATTGCGTGATTTACGACAGCACGCAAGACGCGCGACGTTTGGAGAGGTGGCCAAATGGGTCTCCAACTCTTGGGACTCCATTTCTACAAAACAGTTGTAGCCGGGTTGATAAAGGCCAGAGTAATCCGGTCCGCGAGTGGTGACGATGTTGGCGAAGAAGACATCAGTGAATCGGAGGGCGATAGCGATACGCTGGCGGAATTCCCACTTGAAGTTGCTGAATTATTTGTTAGCGAGTCTGGAGGAAGAAGGCTTCGATGGTTTTGTCTAAACACCGTCTAAGTACATGCCATCTGTGTGTATCAATAAACCATTTTTGAGAAGTTAGTTCTCTAGACTTTGGACGGTATAATGCATGTCTAGCCCTCCTTACCGAGGGGTGCGTTCACAGGCGGCGGCTGCAGCAACCATGTACTTTCGCCGCACTTTCTAACGATCTGATTCACTATGAGTTTACCTAATTAACAAGTGCGTCTTGTATACCGGTGCGTCTTATACACCGGTGCGACTTATATACGTTTTTTTCGGAAAACTGTCATTTTGAGGGGGGTGCGACTTATACAAAGGTGCGACTTATAGACCGGAAAATACGGTACTCCTTTAAGCGGGTGCATTAGCCCTTCTCACGCCCAATTCCTGGCCAATCCCCCACGTGGGTATGTGCCATGTCAGCGGCCAGAGAGCGCGCGCCCATCTCCCCCCGTTGCCAAGGAAGACGAGGAGATTCCTGGCCAATCCCCCACGTGGGTATGTGCCATCTCCCCCCGGTTGCCAAGGAAGACGAGGAGCGCGCGCACCCGCAGCTGTTGCTATGTGGACGGACGGTGGTCAACGGAATTCAGGGGCGCTTATAAAGTGCATTCGCACTTAAAAAACCGTCGACGAAGTGTTCTAACTTTTGATGAAAGCCAACAATTCACGGTATCCGAGTTTGACACACAGCCTGCTTCAACCACAGCTGAGATCCAAGCATCGACGGAAGCTGGGCCCGCAAAAGATGCACACACCACATGGTCACAGAGCCAGCACACATTTGAATTTCCCGCCAAATTTTTTTTCCAGTGTGACACTAGCAAACGCACGGACAGGTACGGGGAGATGAAGGCAGTCCTACCTGTTCCATGGAGTCCTCAGCATCGTCCGGGTTGTTTGCACTGGGATGATGGCGGATGTGGCTGTCGACCACGAAGCGAGCCAGCCTCTCATCCTGAAAACCCAGCACAAAGGGAATGTAAATACACGTGTGTCCATGTAGATACATATAAATAATTTTTTTTTTGCTCACACAGACTCAGAACCACAAGACATTTTTTAACAGTTGTGACTGACCAAACTTACAGGTGTCCTTCACATCTTCACAAGCCACCTGTGATCGCATATGAACAAAAACCGCTATGGGCTCCATATATCCCGGCAGGTTGCACAAACATCTGGAAGCTTGCTACAACTACCCTTGCCCATCTACGTATGCCAAAACACAGGTGGCCATAAAGAAGAAGAAGAAAAAAAAAAAGAAATTAAAGCCGTTCCACTCAATGTGAAAGCTGTCGGAAGTGCAGAGCAGTGATTCGCCATAACGGGCTGCAGCGCCGTTATCCGCTCACTGCTACCACCCAGTGCAATTCAAATTTCCCGCCTTCGCAGTGCTCGCGCACCCCCTGCCTGAAACTGCGCCAGCGGGAGCTCTGTCCTTTTTGGGCTTGCTTTTCCTCCCATGTGTGCCGGCATTGCACTGCCGCTTTTTTACACTTACTATAGCAAAAACCAACCGAACGAGCGTTCCTTACTAAATGAACGCCGCAGCTGCCGGTTAATTACTGGTATTTTGCCTCAAATGTACATGCAGGTTTCTCTGCGCTAAACAACGGGGAGATGTATGACAAGCGCCAGCGGTTCACGAGTTGCGAACGCTTATGACTATATCAGGGTTCGTATGGGCTTCAAAAGCAGAAATTCAAGGGTTTTTAAGGACTTTCAAGGGCCAGAAAGCACAATTTCAAGGTCCCCATCTAATGTTTTATCTGGGATTATTAATAACTTTTTAAACACAATGCAAAATTTTACTGCCCAATACCTTATATTAGTGCACATTTAGATGGGTGCTAATGGGTTCGTGGATGCTCCCCCAGCATTTTTTATTTCACGGTTGGTATTTAGAGGTTTTTCTTTTTTCTTGGTGCTTTGCTGAGGCTGTTTGATTTCAAAACTTCATTAATGTTGCCTGTATCTCCTGCTTTGTCAGCAAGAGTATCAGCTGAAATTAACTCAGCAAGTGCTGCTGCAAGGCAGGATGAACTATGTACACGTCCACCATTTGCACGTAAAAGCAAACGCAGATGGAACGTATGAGGCACAGCAAACATGCAATGAGCGGCCGTTCACAGACTAGATGGAACATGCAAGATGGAGAACAGAAGCCAGCTTTCACTGGATTGTATCGTGACATGGATTCTACTGGGGAGTGCTGCTCCCAATCTTGCCTCGCAATAACGAAAATCCACCAAACTCGTAATTTCACGCAATACACCGAAACTTGATTGTTACAATGTTTCTTTACATTTTTAACACCTAAAATCCACGACAAACACTTTAAATTCTTGTGAAAAGACAGGGCCCATGGTTCTCTCCAGAAAAATCAAGGGTTTTCAAGGACAATTAAAAAATTCCAGGACTTTCCAGGCCTTGAAATTGACAATTCTAAATTCAAGGGTTTTCAAGGTTTTCAAGGACCTGTGCGAACCCTGTATATAAACCGCTTGGCTTTCGAAGCCTCTGGGTTACGCCACGACGACAGCAGCTACGACGAATGCCCTGTTGCTCTACTTGGGTCCAGCGAGCAATCTACGACGACAAGGCGAGCCCCTAAAGTGCTCTGCACTTAAAAGAGGCTTGTCCACGCACCTGAACGGGGTCCACCGTGTCTCTCACAATGCAGAGGACATCGAACCTGGACAGGATGGGCTCGGTCAGGTCAACCTGAAATTATAGAAGGAAGAGGAAAACAAAAGGATCAGTGCAACCTTATGTAAACAAGAATGTGGTGTCTAAACTTCCCTTCTTAGATAAGCAAAAAAAACAAATTAATGCAAACGAAAAAAAAAAAATCCTAAATTTTGTTACTTGTGGAAAGCTTTTCAAACAAGCCAGGGGCTTAATTTCAATCTAACAAGTTGTCTTACTTACCTACAATGAATGTTTGTACAAACTGCTGCAAAAAAGCAGCCTCACCATACAGGCAACACTCAGGGACAAAATTCTAATCAAGCAACAAATGCGAACATTAGATAATAAAAAACATTGGCTCCAAGTTTAAAAGTTTAAAATAGATGCAAAAGGCCCATCTTTGATGAAAAAAAAAAATGCCGATTCAGCTTCCAGATGTCGTGAAGTTTGGTATCACGCACAAAATGCAAAAAGGCTACGCTACAGGCTGTTTCTGCTGAGTTTGTGCGCTTGTGCAAGCCATGGTTCACTAAAGTTCAAATAAAATAAAGTGCAAATTGATTGATTGATTGCGGGGTTTAAAGGAGCCATGAAGACAAAATACAAGTTGGGTTTATTAGAAAGACTGCTTAGTCCCGATAACAATGATACCAATATCATCGCAATCTTCGAACAAATAACGGAGATATTAAAGAAAACGTGTGAAGCAGTCGCGACCCCCTAGCCAATTTCCCGCAACTTTTCTATGACGTCACGGCACATTGTTTGTGCGATTGGCGGCCGCCTAACTGACCTGTCACGACGACACATGACTGGACGTCTGTAATGGGGCCTCTAGTTCAATTTGACCGCATCACTTGAATGCTAACGTGCAGTTAACGCACTAAAAATTATGTTTTATTGTTGGCCCGTATGACGTCATTCTTGCTCATAACACGTCACTGTGGCGCAAAATTTGAAAGTTTTTAAACACCTTTGCTTTTTTTTTCGTTAAAAAAACATCTTTTGTGGCTGTAATGGAGCTGAGTGAGATACTGAATCCTAGTTCTTTCAAATCACACGAAGTTGTATTTTCTCTTCATGGCTCCTTTAACGTGCCGACGCAACGAGGCGATGAGGCGCGCCGTAGTGGAGGGCCTCCGGATTAATTTGACCACCTGGGATCTTTAACGTGCGCCGAAATCTCGTACACACGGGCGTTTTTGCTTTTCGCCTCCATCAGAAAAGCGGCCGCCGCGGCCGGGAATCGAACCCGTGACCTCGTGCTCAGCAGCGCAACGCCTTAGCCACTGAGCCACCGCGGCGGGTAAATAAAGTGCAAATACTGCTGCGATTCCCCAGCAGGGATGTTTCTTTTTTATCACTCAATGAAAGAACAGCTAGCAACACAGATTCACGCACAAGATGGCGGTTAGAGAGCACCATTAGAGAGCATTGTAACCAGCCTAACTAAAAAAAATATTACTAAACCAACTGTATCTCATTTAGGACGATGCCGACGTTTTTAAAGAACTTCGAAATACAAACTCAGAAACATCTTGAATACAACTGTAATGGGTGAATGACGACAAGTGACAAACTAATTGAGTAACAAAAGAAAATAAATCATGCATGTAAATTACTCACTGCTGAGTTAAGGGGGGAGGTGGGGATCGGAGCAAACTTTTTTATTTTTTAGCATAGAGTAATGAAATTTGGTAGACGCATTGGAAAACACTCCAAATGGTGAATTTTGAAATTTAAGAATGATACCTTCAGTAGTTTATGTGTTACAGAGATGTACATGTTGCCCGCTCGTGGAAAGCCTAGCAAGGTATTGACATATGGTAGGAAGTTCAGAATACTTTTGAATTGTAGTCAAAAGAACGCTACAGGGTATGACATTCTTCGAATTTTTTTTACACCCTTCATTTTTTTTACAGAAAACATTATTTTCCATTGTACCCAGTAGCATACAGCTGACTTGGCCGTGAATGTCACTTAAAAAAATATCTAGGCCCTAAAATGAAAATCCGAGAATGTCATACCCTGCAGAACTCTTCAAGGATTGAAATAAAACAGACAGTGTCAAAATCCACCCAGTGGTAGCCATGCTATCCTTTCCACGAGCAACGAAGAACTCGTAAAACGCACTTTTGAGAAAACGGCTCTTGAAGTTTACGAAGACTTCACGATTTTTCAAACTGCACCAGCAGCATAGTCCTTGCTGTCCTTGCTTGGGGACAACCTCAAAGACCTTTGCCCTTTGATTTGGTGAATCTGGGAGGCCAATTGGAGGTTTTCATGTACAGGCCTTCAGATGGCAGAAGCACCAGTTTTACACCTAGTGTACCACAAAGTTCGCTATGGGCTACTAGGGTACCTATACTTTACTTGATGTATGCCTAATGCATAGCTGTCTCCAAAATGAAGAGTAAGGCATGGTTTCGTTTTATATTAATATTCCAGCAGACTTTCAGCAGATTTCTGGGTATCATAACATTGCCAAAGCTGCAGCTTAGTACATGGAGCTGTTTGGTGTCAAAAAGTTATATCTGGGCATCACAAGCATAAGATGAGCTATTTGAAAGCAGAGTATAGTATTTTTACACAATTACAACATTGATTATTATTAGCATACCATGCTCTTCACCTTCAGGAGAATCAATCATTGCAAAATAGACAACAGAATTGCAAACATTGCGAAAATAGAAAACCCAATAAAAATATCGAATTGTGAACGCTGCACCCTTACGGCGTCTTTTATAATTTATTTAACACTGAAAATATTATTTTGTAATCCCAGACTTCGTTGTACGAACTAGTTTAGAGCCACGGCAAAAGTTTCTCAAATAAGCTAGGTGACGGTCCATTGCACCCCCCCCCCCCCCCTTGCCCTACAACCCCTACGCGCACGTTCCCCACGATCGTAATTTAGGTAACATTGATATGGTTGGTCACTTAGCTTTTCCCATTAAATTTCACTTCGCGTACATCAATTATTATTACTCGCGTGCAATAGCAACCGATCCCGCTATCGGTCGCTGCCCGAACACGTCGCGCCAATGCAGCGCGCGCCGCAACTTCTGGCGAGTCGGTCATTCCATTCCCGAAGCTCGCGAGCACGCTGTGTAACACAGCAATAACTCAGCGTTTTATAACATCGCAATGCTCACAATGCGTCCGAAAGTTCGCTTCATGAACCGCAATTGTAGGCGCACGAACCGCGCTTCCCACTCAAGGACAGACCGACAGACCACGGCGATGTCGCGGGCACGTTTTCGATGCGTCTTTCGAGCCGCGCACTTCCCTATCTGGCGCACGATCTCAACATTATCGCCCCGATAATAGTAATGTCACTGTTCGGTACCGCAACAGATAAAACAAAGTAAACTGCTACCGAGTCGACCGGGAAACCTTGAAAACATCGGGAGCGCAGTACGCGTAAAATGCGCAGCAGCCTGGCGGCCATGTTTTTGCTGGCATGGCGGCGCCCAATCAGGAGAGCCGTATCTAAAAACGCGGCCGGACAGCCAATCGCGTGTTACCATCTATCGGTTGCTTCGTTTCACTATCTTTCTCTTTCTGCCGTTTGTGCGCTTGTGAGCGAGCGATGACAAAAGGAGCGACCGGAAAACGAAAATTAAAGAGTCGGCCGATCTAACGCGACCAAGATGGCGGCGCCCGGTAGCATCGTTCCGGAGATACAGCGCTGCGAAAATTGCCGTGTTTTCGTCATTTTGAGGAAATATTTTGCCACCTCAGTTGATATAAATATTTTTCTTTGGCACTTCGCGATCGTTTGCGGCGGGGAAACTTTGTGAACGCATAGAATATAAAACGTACAATCCGAAAATGTGGGTTCCGAAAAAATGATTTTTTGGTCACTTTTCGAAATCTGATCCCCGCGTCCCACAAACAGCTATGAGCACTGATGTTTCTTTCAGATCATTGATAATCCACTGCCTAGGGGAAGGGGCGTACGTTTTCAGAGAAGGTCAAGGATGGGTCATATCGTCCTCCAATGGGGTTAGCGGCCGCAATGACTGCGCAGCGCGCCTGCAGCGACGTCACAATGCCCGCCTTGGAGATGGAGATGCTCTGCTGCTCCATGGCTTCGTGGATACTCGTCCGGTCAGAGTCATTCATCTGCAACGAAGTTACCATGAAGAAAGCACACACCGAGCTTGGAATCATGAGCATCTTTCTTCTAAAAGCAAAAAAATTTAGATTGAAGCATTAAGCAACCTATAGACCTTTTCAACTTCTTCGTCCTGGGAGCTGCCCTTTTATCAGTGGGCTGTGCTAGCGGCCCTATAATTGGCGCAGTCGACAGGAATATGTAACTGCGCATGCACAACGCAGCCCAGTACATGTCCTAATCTTATGAAATATTAACGCTTGAAAAGGTTTTTAGGGCAATGCCATAATGAACGGCTACGGGTCAATACGTGCGCTGAAATGTTGCACTTCACCTCCCCCCCTCCCTCCCCGGTAAGAAAACAGCTATATTCCTTTTCCATAAAACTACTACCACCCAACACTTCACAGCAAATTCTTTCAGCCTCCATCAGCCATTTTTCCACGCACGGATCATCCCGACAAAGTTAACTGCCCACTATGTCACTCGTCCTCGTACGCACACTCATTCCTGCCCCACACCACAACTGACTGGAACAATTTACCCTCACATATAGCAACCCAAACGGACATCACTAAATTTCTAGAGTTGTTTCGCCAGTTGTGATGATTTGACTTGCACTATTCCTTGAAATGTATTATTGTGCACCCCCTGCTGTTCTCTTTTTTTACCATTCATGGCTTTTGTGTATTTAACTGTATTTAACTTGTTCTGTACAGAAATTTTTTGTCATTTGTAAGTGCCTTCTTGCGAAAGCGCAATCCGCTTATTTGTTCAAATTATTTTTCCTAAAACACATAGCATTCCTGCCATATTTTGTAGTACTTAAATTTTCTTTTTTCGTTCTTTTCTATTTTTTTTCTTTTTTATTGAACCGAAGTTTTTTTTCGTTCTTTTCTATCTTTTTCTCCCTTTTTTTTGTATTCTAATACTGCTTTCAACACGTGTATTGTCAGTGTGTGTAGGCCACCCCCCCCCCCCTTCCCCCTCCATGTAATACCCACCATTGAGGGCCTTTAGGGGTAACATGAAATAAATAAATAACCCGCCGCGATGAAGGCGTTGCGCTACTGAGCGCGAGGACGCGGGCTCGATTCCCAGCCGCGGCGGCCGCTTTTCTGATGGAGGCGAAAAGCAAAAACGCCCTTGTGCGTTCGAGATTTCAGCGCACGAGATCCCCAGGTGGTCAAAATTAATCCGGAGGCCTCCACTACGGCGCGCCTCATCGCCTGCGTTGCGTCGGCGCGTTAAACCCTACAGTCAATCAATCAATCAATCAATCAATCAATCAATCAATCAATCATTTATAAACTGATTTTCAGCAGTAGTCCCGCTCTGGCGAGGCGGTAGCAAGTTTTAGCAGCTGCGGTGTATGCCATATCGTGCATACGCGCTGCAGAGTGAGCTCCCTGTCGACCGTGCAGGCAGATGCTTGCTGCAGTCGCGCGTGTCGCGTTATTCCTACCTTGTAAACGACGCGCTATATCTACAAACTCAGCTAAGCTCGTGTGACGAATGGCAACGATCGACATTCGTCCCTGCTAAGACACGCCGTGCCGCCGGCGCCGGAGCGCTGCTCACCGGAACCACACCCGTCGTTTCTTCTAGAGCCAGGAATGCTGATTGGCTACAGCATTTAAAGGGGTCCATCAATAAGCAGTGCCGTACTGTTCAGTGCTTCGTGCATCAAAGGCTGCGCCAGAGCCAAAATTTACGTCGAGGGCAGCAGAATGGCGACAAGATCTTTTTTTGCGTGTTTGTGCAGCCCCTGCTTTATGCAGAGGTGTAATATTTGGTATACATTGTCCCGAAGGGGTACTCTAGCAATTGCACGATTGAAATTGCGACCTCCGGGAGACTGTTTAGGGCCCCTTTAAAGCGGCATGCATAAACGGCAGCCAACGGTTAACGGTTCCAAAACTGCCGACGCACCTTGTCGAACTCGTCGATGAGGCAGACTCCCTTGTCGGCCAGAACCAGGGCGCCGGCCTCGAGCGTCCACTCGCGCGTCACGGGGCTCCGCTGGACGTACGCTGTCAGACCCACGGCCGAGGCGCCCTGGCCCGTGGCAAAGACGGCCCGCGGCGCAATCTGCTGCACGTACTTCAGGAACTGCGACTTGGCCGTTCCGGGGTCGCCACAGACCAGGACGTTGATGTCACCACGCACACGGTGCTTCTGGCCTGGAACGGGGAGGAAGGGGAATGATGGAAAAGAACTTGTGGGGACACTTAAGTCTGCTTTCACCTTGAAAGCATTATGGCTTTCTAGGTGACATTTATTAAATATTTCTTCACTACAGTAAAACCTTGTTACAAGAGACACTCAAGGGAGCCAAAAAACATGTCTCTTGCAACCAAGGTCTCTTGTATGCAATGTTCCTAACATGGCAACCACAGGAAAACCAACCAAACCACTTTCATTCAAATGTCTCTTATAACCAAGTGCCTCTTGTAACAGTGTCTCTTATAACGAGGTTTTTGCTGTACTACACAACCATGAACTCTGCATGGACCAATACGGTAAGATCTTATCCACAGCTTAGCATAAAACGGGCTTGATTGTGTGATAACCGCTCTAGAAACACTGGCTTCTATCAGTAATCCAGATTGTTATGCTTCAAAGGTAGGCTGGGAAGAGTTTTTATTGCAAGGCTTAATTGCACTCGGCCTGAGCTTAGCTTAATCTCGACAAGTGGGACAAGTAATCAAGCAGTCCCAGCTACCCAGGCAGTGTTTCGAGAGGGGCAGAGTCTATCTGGAACGTCACCGTAAATGGCTGTGTAAATCCACTTACCGGGATTCTTGGCTTCGCCTCCGAACAGGGACAGTGCAATGGCCCTCTTGATTTCCTCGTGGCCATAGATTGAAGGACCAATGCTGGCAATGATCTGCAAGCCGTTATTTCAAACATGAGGGAAAGGAACCGCAGGATAGGTGTACCTAACGCAGGTGGCATACCCTAAAAGCTGCAGCACCAATATTTGTTCTAATAAACAATATATCAGCGAAATAAAGAAGATTCGCTTTATTTCACTAACCACACTATTTGGCCTGCAGTGGGCACGAATAGGCCGACAACAATTGCGATAACCATAGCAGTACTAATTGCAATAACCACACTACTCAACAATGACACTGCTGAATGTTATAACATATAATAAAGGGGTCATATATTATAACAAGTTAATATTAATATTATATATTATATCCTGGACTAGCACGAATTTCTTTTCAGCTGTGAAGTTTCTGAGAAAGCTGTACAGCTTTCTTTTGTAGCCGTACGGCTGCATTGAGGTGGGTGTCAAACTTTCCTTCACAGAAACTTGCTCAACCTTGATGATTTCCCCCAAATCTGGTCTATTATAACAATTTATATTCAGTACACAAGTGCATGCGGTTATTTATATAGCACCACCCGCTGGTTGTTATCCTGATTGATTGATTGTAGGCTTTAACGCGCCGACGCAACGCAGGCGATGAGGCGTAGTGGAGGGCTCCGGATTGATTTTGACCACCTGGGGATCTTTAACGTGCACCAAAATCTCATACACATGGGCGTTTTTGCTTTTACCTCCATCAGCAAAGCAGCCGCCGCGGCCGGGAATCGAACCCGCGAACTCGTGCTCAGCAGCACAACGCCTCAGCCACTGAGCCACCGCGGCGGGTTGCCGATTGCTACGCCCCTCACCCGATCGGCCAGCCTCTCATCCTTGGACAGAGCCACGATGCGGCGCACGTCGTCGTCGGTCATGTGCCGGGCGGCCACCTTGTCATCCTTGCGGAGCACGTGATTGGCCATGATGATGGTGGCAAACACTGGGAACCCGTTGGAGGTGTTCAGGGAGCCGTCGTAGTTGTTTGTGTACACTCCCGTCAGCTCCTGGAAAGGCATACGGAACGGAGGGGGTAAATAAAGCACTGCTTTAGTTTTTGCCACACAGTGGCACAAATGAACAAGGTATGGAAAAGAAACACTAACATGCAAGAACAGTAGTGTGTGCATAACAATACAATCACACAGAGTCACGCGCACATTGTAACGGCTCTTCCCAGGAAACGCCAATGCTAAACACGTAAGAATTTCAGTTACCAATGTGTCCAATTTAATGCCTTCCCCCCTGAGGAGTACTGTATTTACTAGTATCTAGGCCGATACTTTTTTTTTTAAGTCGTTTTTGAAAGTCTGGGGTTGGCTTAAGTTCTAGTATGCGGCCTTCCTGCCACCACTAGACACTCAACGCCATCTCGTGGCCACAGGCTTGTAGCTGGCAGGTTTTCAATGGGTCTTCAGAACTCTATGGTTTTTTAGGCTCCATTTTTCCTTTTTTGACTTGGTGAACCATATGTTGTTGTGAACCCAGCTCTGAGCATTCCGTGATTGTTTGTGTACGTCGTCATGTGACCTCGAGAAGTGCCCGCGTTCGCGGCACAATGGCACCCACCAAAGGTGCCACTACACCGCGGCTTTCAAGCAAAAGGTAGTCTTGGAGGCAGAGAGAACTTCAAACCTCCAAGCACAGCGCGGCTTCAGAGTCAATGAGAAGAACAAACTTTTCAGCTGCACCGCCAAGCGAATGGCCTTCACAGAACGCTAGAAAGATCTACACTACGAGGTGGAGAAGGAAGTCGCCGACAGCAGCAAAGAGATGGTGGAATGCTTGTGACGATGGCAATAATGCAGGTGAAGGCAAGGGAGATCGCAAAAATAGGTGTCGTGCGGGCTCAATTCAAGGCCAGCAGGGGCTGGGTTAAGCGAGCTTATTCAGTGAAGCTAGGCTGGGTCACCTGTTTTACGATGCAGTTCCGGTTCAGCCAGCGACTGAGCATTGAACATGCTGCAACAAGCACTGCAAAAAATAAAGTGCATATTCTAGTTTCGGTCCAGTGCCTTTTATCATTCGGCTTACATTCGAGGTATGTTTTTTCATTTTCTGCCCTTCTGAATTTCGGCGGTCGGCCTAGAATTGAGGCCGGCCTAGATTCGAGTAAATACGGTAAGTACGGTTTAAGTCTGTCCTTTATCGCTTAAAACAGAACACACGTTCATGCAGTCCTCAAAACCACCGTTTGTAAAGCTACCCCACTTTGGTTTAAAAATCCACTGTGCTTCGGCCGTACAGTTAACAGTTAAAGCTGCAGACAGCTGAAGTATCGAAATGGAGTGGTCACTGACTCTACTGCCGGGAAGCAGCCTTTCTTGTTATCACTCCAGAAAGGACGGCAAGTTACGACAAACTTTATTGAACACACTTCAAGTGGAACAGTGAAGCTGAGGTCGTGAAAATAACTGCAGTCGCATTGGGAAGTTTTTTTTCCCTCGTTTATCCACTCTCATTCGTTGTGCCAGTCTCACTCCAGGCCAGACTTCTGTTACGGACGGTCTTCGCAGACTGAGAATGCACCCAAATCGAATGTCAAAAGTGAAGCACATGGTGTTCACTCAAAGCTTAGTGACTTTTTGACTTACAACTTCGTCACCAGGCTTGCATGAGTCGCATAGGTCGCCCAAGAGGATGGCATCCTTGGACCGGGGAAGGCGACCGCGGTCACCTTGCCAGGACTCTCCTGAACGGTGATCCGCTGGTAGTTCTGGTAGATGGTCTGGAAAACAGAACGCAAGTCTCAGCTGTGATGCTTCCGGTGACAGAGCTTGACTGCACAGCAAAGCTGCAGGCATACAAAACAAAATTGCAGAGACAAGAGCCCGCCAATTCTTGCTGTGGTTATGAAAGGCCTGCAATAAAAAAACACTCTTGGGAAGGCTTAGTAAGTAAAAGAAAATGGATGCCAGCCAGAGAAATCTTCAGTATGCAATCACAAGACCAAAACTGTATGAGTTAAGTGAAAGTACACACCAAGTGAAGCATGTATGGCAAGAGGCATTGCTGGCAAAAGTCATATTCAATAGGCAACTAAAAAAACCATTCATTTGGAACAATCAGAGTACACCAGGTCCTTGGACCTTGGGTCATGAAACTCCTTGCCAAGTACTCCGGGGACAAAGGCTACCGCGGGGTTCGGCAGAGGCAGAAAACAGAACGCAAGCCACCCTGCGATGCTTTGTGCCAGAGCTGAGGCAACTCAGTGCAGCATGCCAATTCGCAAATTTTTTCAGACTCCAAATTTTACTGTGGTTAGAAAGGCCTCATAAAAACGTAAAGCAAAGGCTTATTCTGATAAAATGCCAGCGTCTGTTTTATCTTCACGCAATATAACCGTGTTAATTAAGTAGACACACACGACACCTCGATCACACCAGCATGCGCGTCAGCGAAAGCTTCCATAGCGTAACGGGAATTTTGGACCAGAAAGGCATTAAACTCTGGTAACCCCCTGTCACAGACGTCCGAATGCAAATTAGACGAATGTCATTTCCAAAGAGGGTTGGGCCTTTGCCCCTGCACTACAATTTGATGGCATTTGAAAGCTTTAACAATCGCTCCCCGTGCTGCGGTGGCGCTGGCTGCTGTCGAGTTCTGTTTTTACACAATAATGCAACAATCAAATTTAGCAGCAGTCTGTCATTAAAATGATATCAAATTATAATAATGTAAGCTTGACACGGTTCTTGCTTAATTCTAATCTCAATCGAGGTATTTTTTGTGCTGGTCTGACCACACTGATTTGTCGCTTGCTCGCACTGGGTGCTGGGAGTATGGAATCACTACATCTTGATATCACTATTTAAGTGAATGAGAAGTAAACAAAGTCCCACAACTATGAATATTTTGCCTGTTTTAAAGTATGCTAGTAATGTATTTGTTTATGCTGACTTGGAACACTGTACGCAAGAGTGCTAGAATGGCATTCGAAGCCCCAAAACGTCTCTCTGGGGGCTCATTTGGCTCGAATGTCCTTCAAAGCCAAACGGCATTTTCAAAACCCAGTGGAGCAGCACAGCTTCGCATTTGAGTCAAACGACATAGTTGTCCAAATGACATTCGGGACCGCTAGTGTAGCAGGGGTATACGAAACATCGAACACCTCGAAAGAAGCAACCTTGATGTGCAACTTTGCCGTGTGGTGCCACTCCTGGCCAAAAACTGCTTTAGGCCCAGCCACACATTATGCAGAATGCCTATCAAACCACTACCCTATAGGCAACTCGCAAAAGCAGGCCTACAGGAAGAACAGCAAAAAAAACTTTACCATCCCTTCAAAAAGAAAGTTGAGAGAAGCACGAAAGCTTTCTCGCATCAAACGTGCATCAAAACCTTAGCTAAAAGTGCATCCAATTGACCGTGAAACCTTCAAGACCCAAATCCCAAACGAAGAACTAACTCATGCGACGATTTTTCCCACACAAAGTAAACGCATCTACGAACGATCTAAATGTATACCGACACCTCGTTTATGAGATAACGGTATACCATTGTACACCTTCTTCATGATCGATGCATGTCTAGTCTTATCTAGAACCGTTCCTTTTTCGCGATTTTCAAAAAACTCTTTTGACAGAATGTAAGCCCAGTTTCACACATGTGCTGTGTGTCCAGAGATCTTATCAAATATTTTTGGTCAACCAACCAGTCTGTGGGGACATGCGTTAACTTTTTGACAGGATGCCATCGGTACCACAAAGAAAGCTCTCACTTCAAAAAATCAGTCAGGGATAGTGTTCCAAGTTGCCAATAACTTAGTTTTTTGACAGGAGGCCATCGGTACCACTAAGGAAGCTCTCACTTGAAAAAAATCAGTCAGGGATAGTGTTCCAGGTTGCCATAACCACATTGGAACATGGTTGGACAACGACCCCTACTGGACTACAAAGTGTTGGAAGTATGGCTGTGACTGCTGCATTCTCTTTCCATTAGAGAATGGGTCCTCAAAGCTGGGTTCCTAGGTGCGAACATAGAGGTGCATCCCTCCCCAGTTCCACTTTTCTCAATTTACGGGAGCAAAATGCATTTTTAACGCAAAA
Organism: Haemaphysalis longicornis; assembly: GCA_013339765.2. Taxonomy (NCBI): domain Eukaryota; kingdom Metazoa; phylum Arthropoda; class Arachnida; order Ixodida; family Ixodidae; genus Haemaphysalis; species Haemaphysalis longicornis. The sequence goes on along the minus strand of CM023457.1, from coordinate 47,458,278 downwards.
AACTCAGCACGGAACTCGGGTGGACCCAGTAGCAGAGCTGATGCGCTTGCCCCGAGTGATCCAGATCCCTGCAATTAGGCCTGTGCAGCAAGCAAAACGGAAGTTTGCTCAGCTGGCCAGTCCACCCGAAGACTGTCACTCCTCGTCATATTACTCGTTTACTACCTTGTGGTATCATCAGCACAAAAAGCCATTGTGGCCCTACAGCCTTATCGACAGCGCATAACTGGGCGCTACTACTCCTCGCACTGAGACAACGGTCTACAGCTCCCACACTGCTTCCAGGCCCGGAGAGAAGAGAGGAAGAGAGAAGCGGCCCCTGTTTGTTGCGGGGCCCCTTTAGCCCCCTTTGCACACCCACCTGCTCCATGTTGATGGTGAAGGGCCCCGTGCTCTGGCACTCGGGGCAGGAGCCCGGCCGCACCTCCTGGTTCTGGGACTGCACCAGGGGCCCCAGCACGTAGCTGCACTTGCCGCAGTCGTACTTGACCAGCGACAGCTGCGGCAGCACGCCCGTCGTGCTCGTCACCACGCCCGCCGTCCGCACCAGCTGGTTCAGGTGCAGCTGCCTGCGTAACGCGAATCACGTGCGCATTTCAAGTCAACTCGCGATTACTCCATAGCTCGGTTTTACCTCTGACCACCTGGTAGCTTTTAACATACCCGAAAAGCTCGCCCGCATTGATGTTTCTATTTTCTGCCTTCATTAGAGGAAGAAATAAACTGAGCTACCAAGCTGGTATTAGCGTTGGCGCCGCATGACGAAAGTACCATTGCTGATGGCGTAAACTTTTCATGACTGCACCTAAACGCTGTATTACCTATGCCAATCCTACATCACATTGTGTGCCAGTCTCACTGAGAACGAGAGTATATGCCTTTGGGGCCTCAACTCACTAAACGCAAGACTCCCTTCATTCAAAGCTTCCCTGTGACAGTGTGAAGATATCCTAGACAATAATCTTTGGATTATTCTGGAAGGAAACGGCTTGATGAGAGAAATACGAAGTTATATGGGGCACTGAAGTTATTTGGGCTACAAAATGTGCTCCTGAGAAATATTTCACACCACTGCCTTTGAAAAACACTTTCTGTATTCTTTGAGCGAAGCTCAGATCGCAGTTCCATCACTCTCCCTACGTCTTTCACTGACCTCAGGACTACGGATGTAACCTAACACACAACTGGATTCAGTTACCCATAAACCTTTCCAAACTCGTGCGCAGGACATTTATTTATGGCACACTCCACAAAGCAGAGCACTCGTTCGAAAACAAACCGAAATCATCGAGGACCTCACCTGAGGCTGCGGATGTCCTCGATGAGCGGGAGGTCCGTGATGCGCACGTGGATCTCCTTGGTGATGCGCTCGTACTGCGGGAACATGCCCAGGACAATGTCCTTGGCGGCCTCGTCGAAGATGACCAGCATCTCTGCGGGTGCCTCGGGCAGGAAGTAGGCCAAGACCTGCTCCGCTTGGGCCAGGGTGTTGTAGTTGACCTCCAGGCTGTGCTTGTTCTCTGCGAGAGCATGACGACGGGGAATCAGTAACGAAAGCAGAGCAAGTTTGTCTCGTTGGGTAGGCACAACAAGAGCGCATGCCATATCACAACTGTGGTCCCAATTCAGCCGGCCCCCTACAAAAGTGTTTATGTTATACCTGTTCTCTAGCCAATCAGTCACTTCTACTTCCCGTCAGCTTCGATTACACATGAGCTTTCGTGAGACAATGCACAAGCATCACACACGATCACCAACTCATGCCACGAATGTACTTCTAAAGGATGGCGGCCTCTACCTTTCCAGCCGCACAGCCCCCAGACATGCCAGCAGCCCAAGAGGGAAGGAAGGGAGACACGCTCACCCTCGCACATCTGTCGGATCTTCTCCTTGTAGAGGTTGTGGCCACGCTCGTCGACGAACGTCCGCAGGAAGTTCTTGAAGCGGTTGTAGATCTCCGTCTTGGGCCCCAGCTGGGTCACCCATTCCCGCACCGTGTGGCCCTTCATGTCCTCCAGGTTCTCAATGCTCTCGACCATCTAACATAGAAGGGGAAAGAAAGAGACTAAATTACGAGAAGGCAGAATTTACCGGGAAAAATTGTGTCCGCTTTAGGGGAAAGATTAGAAATTCACTTATTCTTCTCTCTAGTCTTGTTTCTACTAAATGTACCTTCCGTTTATTTCGGTTTAAAAGAGATGCTTTCAGCAAACACTCACGTCTTCATCTTCAGAGAAGGTGCCTTCAGCAGCACGTTCAGCTAAGCGCCTTCTCCGAACGGGCCTTTCCGCTTCACTGCTGCTCTCGTCTGTGGACAGGACGAACGCCAAACATTAGCCAAATGATTGTTGAAGGAACCTGGACCTTACAGGTAACATTCAGTAATAGGCAAAATAAAAGCAAACTTCATGCAGCCAAATGCTGTCACTATGGCTCTGGAGCTCTCCTAATATTTGCAGTTGAAAAGGAATTCCAAAAATCTTTTGGCGGCTCAATTGTACAGTGCCCAGCTGCTTGGGTAGATTCGAGAGAATGTTCCCAAACATTGGAAATCTTGGATTACAGAAAACTTTACTTCCAAAAGAGGGGCATGCAAACTGCCTCTCAAACAACTTACACAACAAAAAAGGGTGAGGGGGACTCTCAGGGCCTGAGCAAGAAGAGATGGGATACAAACCGTAAAGGAGGCCTCGTCGCATGCGCCAGTGGACACGCCCCTCGGCACGATCCCGTTGGCGCAACTGATCTTCGACAGCCCTGCGGTCAGACTCGGACATCGTGCTGTACTCCGATTCATCCAGAATTCCTGGGGTCGTATCTGTCCAGCTCTGGGATGGGGCGGTAGTCACTGCAGAGAGAGGAGAGAAATTAAAACAATCCACAATTAAATACTTTTTTTTTCATTCCAGCAAGTAACAGAAGCAGCAACGTGCATTGAATGCGTTCAACAGCGTTGTCGTCAACAATACCAAACATCGTTTGCATACAATAATCATGTCACATAAAAACAAGAAAACTGACCAGTCTGGAAACTCAGTAAGCTGCGCATGCACCTAGCCTGACAGGCAGCAGACAGCACCATGATGTGTTTGCATCAGAGCTTGTGCATTACGGAGTTTTTGTGCATTATGTGAACTGCTCCATACATACCTTTCGAGCTGTTTTGCTCCTTTCATTAACGTAGATGTAGAAACATATATCACACAAAATATATGCACTAGGCAGACTTTCTAAGGCCACTAACGAGTGTGTAGACGAAGAGAAACTAAACACTGAAAAGTATGATAGTAGAGTGTCAGCAAAAGAAAGACTGAAGGAAGGAAGTAAAGAACTTACTCTTCCATGTTGTCTCCAAAAAGTTCTTCGCCATCTTCTTCTTGTACATCGTCTTGACGGCCATCGTCGTCCTCGTTGCCAACGCCTCCCAGAAGCTCAGACTCGTCCTCAAAGGGAGGCAAGTCGCGACCAGGTGATGATGTGACCGGGTCTACAGGCGAAGACGCCACATTGCTGCTTCGGGAACGGCCAGTATCAGACATCTTGCTTTATTAGTCCTGAGCACATAAAAACAAAGCATCATGAACACTTGCTCATACAGGACGTTTGTAAACACTAACGAATGTCCCAGACTCGTTCAGACATCAGCTCCTCTACGGACATTGCATTTTTTACAACCTTGTTTCCAATGTTTCAAAGATTACTCCTTCGTTTAGATTAAAAGAAATGACTCGGGTACCTAACAAGTACAGACCATAAACGAACAATTAGGGTTTTTAAGAAGGATACAGCAGGTCAGTGAGCAATTAAATGTCTTTATAATCGGTCACCGACCTGTCGTATTGAAAACTAATGTTCCTGTTCACTAAAAATACTTTAAAATTACATTTTACACGCATAATCGGTCCCCTGCACTTAGTTATGATAACCATCAAAATAATTTCTAGCCTTCCCCCACATCATTTTTTTTACAGTTAAAATGCACGAGTACCGCAGGGTCAACGACAATCTTTTTGAACTTTAGGCACCGGGTTTCTGACGTTCTTCAATCACTTTGCCATTGAATTTGCTTGGACTAATCATTAAGCAGCAACGTGTACGTGAATTCCACTTTTATTGCTTAACAATTGCTTTAACAGGCAAATGACGGTAACCTTGGCACAAACCAGTTTAATTAACAGTAACGATGACAAAACTCATATTTAACGAGACCGTCGTTCACAGGCACTATCTTTCTTTCGTGAAGCACAACCGCGGCCTCCCGAGCAAATTCGCGCCACATGGCCGACATTGATCTTACGCTACTATTTATCCTCCCCAGCTGTAGACATCGTGTTTGCTGGCTCTTTACATCAGCAGATAGACAGTGTGACCACTAAAGCAGGCGGCATCAGCGGATACCCGGCACTTTTTGTAGAAATATGAGCGAACATGTTCGCGCCAACATGAGCAACGATTTAAAGGTCCATTGTTAAAGGGCCGACAGCTTGCAAAGCTCTTTAAAAGCAGCAACTGTCGATAGCAGCGGCTGGAAACAAGTTAGCAAATGTGTAACGACCTTCATTCACATAGTGCTTTAGTTTACAAAGTCGCACGCCAGTATTTCTTCTTAAAACAAGGGATTATATCTGCTCACCGGTTTTCTGCACAATAGATGAGGCACGCCGAAAAGCGCGGGAAAGTTGGCGGATGGATACAAGCTTTGACCAATGGCGGGAAAGCAGAGCGCAAAGAGAAGTTGCGTTTGGTGTGCTACCAGCGACATAAAAAGTAATCCTGTCAAGTTTGTTTTGCCGAGATAATTTGAATGCCCTGCCTTCAAAACTTGGTGGTGTATTTTAAGCTTTAAAGATGAATGAAAATAATAACCGCTACGCAAAAAAATAGCTTTAATATTTGATACGTGAAAGTAAACAAAAAATTAAAATCCGCGATCCCACGAAGGACCGCGAACTTCAACTGCTAGTTCTCTTTGCTTGATTAATTTGGCCAAAACTAGTTGAACTTCACAGTCTGCGAGAAGCGAGAACTTCACGATCCAGGTATGCAAAGATATGGGAAGCACACAGCAAACGTTGGCTCAAAACTTGTACGAGCTTTCCAGGCCCGTATCTCGGCCACTCGATCACCTCCGAACGCCGTAGTGATACAATGCGAAGCTTGCTTGGCTAGTAGCAGATATCCCAGAACCACTTGTAAAGAACGGAAAGTTCTTGTAACTAGTTAACATTACTGGCAATTGAATGGAGTTACTTGTAATCACTATTAGGAAATCACCTAAAACTAGGAGAAACCGCTGGCAATCTGATAAAATAACTCGCAATTTACTTGAAATTTCGTGGTACCGCTTGCACTTCGTTAGACGAAACCACTTTGGGTCACTTAGCTTTATTGCATAGAGTTTATTCGGATGAACGTTTATTACTTGGAATCACTTTGCATTTACTTACTTGACGTTAAATTACTTATAATTATTGCTTTGCTTGGGAAAACAATTTCCCACATCCCTTGGTTAAAAGAGAGGAGGTGGTCATGATGATGGCTTTGTGGTGTAGCAATTCTGAGTTCAGACGGCCGTGCAGATCACAAATATAAGTGAGGTAGAAAGAATTCGCTCTGGCAATTAATAAGTTTTCTCAAGATGCTGCCACGCACGTACGGCAGCTCCCAGAAGGCATGGGTTCCATGTAGGCAGACGTGCATCCACGGTGATCCCTTTGAGCAGTTGTGCAAAAGCGGGAGCGTTTTCCTCCGATTTTGACGCCCATTTCCGAACCAACGTTACTAGAATTTATTCTAGTAACGTTGATTCGAACGTCGTAGTTTACGTTACAAATTATAAACCTAATTATAAACCTTCACAATGTAGCTGTCCATGCAAGAATGTACATGGACACCTCGTTTTACCGTGTTACGTGGGCTTGGTAGCGCTCAACTTGGACGCAGTAGAGGAGAACCTCGAGCGCTGTGGTTCAAAGCACACCCGCAGTAATTTTTTAAATGTCCCCTTTGCTAGCGTGGAGTGCTTATATAAAGTTGCAAAAATAGGGCTTACAAGCAAAGCACAGCTGGCTTGCCTGCAAGGACCACACGTCTCACCATGTGAAGACGTTTTTATCTTGCAACACGCGAGCATGCAGAAAAAATACTTAATATTTTAGCGGTTGATATGAACCTCAATACACCCGCTTCAATACCCAGCGGCTGTAGGCCCTTAAATACGAAAAAGTGTTATTTAGTGAGACCTAAAAATCTGCACATTGCTACTTACGTTAGCCTGCTGATTATCCTAGAACACGCACCACTAGAATTGATGTGGCTTTGTATACACTTAGTCCTGTGTTCTTTACCCCACATCAGGTACTTTGGGGACGCATTTCTAAAATAGCAAGTACTGCCGGTGCGTTGACTGTGACCAGCAATCAAATGCAGTCAGCATGGAGTCGACTGTTCTTGTACTACGCGTGTGGCCCCTACAATAAGGATTATATCCTACCAACCACCACATCCTTATACGAACCCACTTCCTCTTAGAGTATCGAAAAATTAAACCATTCCTCACGGGCTACCAAGACAAGCTGGTAAGTATGCGCAACTGAAGTTTAGATTTTAAAGTGAACCAATGCACAAAGATAGCGCACTTGCATTATTAGAATTGGCAGCATATTCATTAAAATGTTTGCTCAAAATTAATCTACACTGTCGATTTGAAACGCCAAGGTAAACCGAAACGAAGTTAACGCTAGATATGAAAAGAGTACCCCACTCACCTGAACGCCCATTTATGGGCGGATGGATGAGTCCAGCTAAATCAAGAAAGGAGTCATCGCGTTATCCATATTTGGTCTTTGTTTTATTTTGAGCAGTCAATACGTATCACATATATTGATTTCTTTGTATATAGATTTGTGTAATAGCGTAAAGCAGACAGGGTGCAAAGACTTCTCGGTGAAGAAGCGGAAAATTCCTAATCAATCGAATCTATAAAAGGGAGAATAAATTCGGACAACTCGAAAGGCGGCGCAAAAAAAAAAAAAAAAAACAAGAAGAAAGAAGGGCGGCGACTTCTTCACTGCACAAATGCAAAACACGAGATAACGATGAACGAAATTCATCGCGTTTCGACGAGGGATGAAACGATAATGACAAGCACAACTCGACATATCTCGGCGGAAACCTATGGTCTTCGTTACACACACAATGCAGCTATGTTTAAACACACTAATTATAATAATTAACATTCAATATATATATGTACAGGTGAGATATAAGCCAGTCAGTATACAACCGGAGGCCTCACAAAAGAACTCTACACTCGATTCAAGACGAACGATGTTGGTAATAGACGACTGCGGCTTCTGAATTTGTTACAAGCGCGAATTCAACACAACGAAACAATACCAAACACATTTCTCTCGTTTGATGTCGCTGTGCGCATTACAAAAGATAAATAACACTTAGATGCTTTCTTCGAGATGACAAGAAACACACAAAAACGGAAGACAACACAAGCAGATGTGTAAAGTGTAGGAAGGATATCTCTTCAAGAATGAAAGCTTCAAACTGATACGTAAAGGTTAGAGATTTTGTGTATAATGGTGATGGACGATTGAAAAAATTTAGGCTTATAAGTTAGTAAGTCAGAAGTGCGAACGCAAGCCAAGAGAAAAAGAAAGGGATAACTTTCGCCAGACATTAGACTGCAGGCCACCATCAGAATTGGTCCTCTACTCAAATGCGTTATTACTTTCCACAAACCGGCAAGAAAGAAAAATGAAGAGAAACGTTTTCTTGAATGCCTAGGAATGTGAAAGATGTTGGCTTGGATACAGACCATTGTCAGTGAAGGCGTGGCCGACACACCACCAACATTCTACAAGAAATCGTCAAAGAATGAAGTTACACGGTCGCTCTTATCTCAAGCCGATTAATCAACAAACTGTTAGGGCAGTATTATTACGTCCAAAGTAAGGACTGGCCGTTAGAAAAATCGCTTCAAGAGAACTCAGCCCAACAGTGTCAAAGGAAACTGTGGAGCGAGTGAGGCCACGCTCAAAAACGAAAGGAAATCCTACAGAATCAAATTACATCGGGGATTCATAGATAGATATATATCTGAACGCTACGTCAACAAACTCGAAGCTCTCATCATGGCCCCCCTCTCTCGGGAGGCGGTTACTTATGTGCTACCAACAGAGTTTATATGCGTATAGTTATATATTGAACAACAACACCTTGGCGTACTGGCTTACTTATTTTGGCGCGTGTCCGTTTTTCGGGGGGAAAAACAACGGCATGTCACAAAAACAACACACAACCATCACCCGGGGAAACAACACCTAACATCCTGGCAACGTCACCGCCACGACGCATTTGCGACGTTGCCGATAACGTTGCAACAACGTTTTTGAATGCTGCTTCTGCGGGCTTCGACAGCAACGCCAAGGTGTTTGTTGCCAAGTGTTGGGGGCGCGGCACTCGAAAGTGCTAACTTGCTATGAAAACGTTTTGTGGTTGTTGTTTGTTTGTTTGTTGTTTGTGGGCTGCGTATAAAAATGAGCACGCTTAGAAGTAAGGAGCGGGGCTGTGGAAAAGTTGTTTCTCTTGCTTTTTTTTTTTTTGTTTGCTTGCGGACGAAAGCATGTGGAACACGAAGTGCATTCGTATGGGGGGAAAAAAAAAAAGAAGCAACATCTGAACAGGAAAAAAAAGCTCTACAAAGACAAAGGATAGAAAGCCCTATTCGAGTATTTTGGCGGCACGTTTGAGCCAAGCGAGTGGTGACAATCTTAACGAGTTAGTGAGAGGGAAGCTACTAAGAAAGTCTGGCAACGAATCGCAGAAACGCACGAACAATTCACGACAACAAAACAGCACAAACATCGGCACCAATGCAAAACAACAGATGTATGAGAGAAATAGATGCAAAAAAGCTAAGAAGCAAAATAAAAAACCACACACACATTGACAGCGCAAAAAATGATGTCAGACTAGAAATCGTTGCTGGGTTCGGAGGGGGGGGGCAGCGTTGTCGCTTGTAGGCTGGAAAAACTGGGAGTCGGGGGTTGTTGATGTCAAGGCGGCTGTGGTTGATCTCCTTCCATGAGTTGCACGTGCGTTTGCGCAACCCCGCACGCGCCACAGACGCTGCGTCAAGTCGAGCAGCGGCGCGTTCCCCTTTGCGCCCGTCGCACGCGAGACACACTCCCTGCCTTCTCCTTTTCTCCTCCCATCCTTTCCCATTGGCTTCCCATTTGATCGCGTCGTCTTTGTCGTCCCTTCGTCGCCATCCCGACCGCTTTGCCCTTCCACACTGTGTCACGATCAGAGGCACGGAACTCATAAGCACGCTCTTCCATCATAGAGGCCTCCCGACAGTCACTCGCAATACTGTTCATTTGCTACGCCTTCGAGAAACGAAGAAATCAAGCCCAGAATTTCCTTCACGTCATACTCGTTCCCCCTTGTTCGGAGGTGCAAAATAAATAAATCGACAATCGTTGTAATCAGAACTCAAAACAACTAAGCAAGGAATAGGAAAAACAAAAACTAAAAGAAAGCACGAATGGCAGTGCGGTAGTAGTTTTCCTAAAATAAGATGTCGAAAGCCCTGGCTTCTGTCACTGCCGACCAGTTACGGAGGCTCCCGTAATTTTCGTAATGACTGGCGGCAAAAAACGCGGCACACATTCCACCTACGCTACGAAACGCTGTGATGCAGACATCTCTGGCAGTGACAGTCTTGTGTGTTTTGCACTCTCCCCAGTGGCGCTAATCCCTCACTAACAAATCGACTCAAACAAACGCGAAATCTCAAACGCAGAATGGCCACTAAAAAGCATTAAAAATAGGAGTGAGAGAGAAGACAACGAAAAACATACTCAAGAACATCTGACTGAACGATCGAAGGGGGAAAAAAAATCGGTTGGGAGATGCGGGGTGAGGCGTGACGCGCAATAATGTACAACTTAATGTCAACTATGTTACAGCATTTACAACCTGACGTCAGCACGCACACACGTTCCTCTGCCTAAGAGCTGGGAGAAAGCCGTTTGCTGCGCAAACGAGCCACAGCCGAATCCATTCTGGCTTGCCGTCTCTGTTGCTCTCTGGTTACTCTACTGGTGCCATGAAAGCCGCCAAAAAAAAACGCAGCAAGAAAAGCAATTCAGCTTTCCTTCCTTTCCGAGTGGCACTTCAACGTTGAAAAGAAGCGGGCTTCTTGGACTTGTATTACTGTTGACACCTCTGGACATATCGCTCTGGCTTGCACTCCAGCCAGCAGCAAGTGGCTTTGTACACTGGCAAGGCGTACAAACCATTACGAGAACTTCAATGCATATCTGCGAAGTTTGAACCGGTGCCTATTCCCTAAGCAACAAAAAGAATTGCTCTAACTCCGTTTGAAACTAACGCTGTAGCTGCCTTCGGTGGGGCGAGATAACTCCACCACTTCAAACGTAAACTTGCCGGAGAAAAGCGTGAATGGCGTATTGCTAGTTCAATTTGGCCAGTCTCCTTTCGTTCATCCCCATCTGACACATGGGTTTTCAAAAAGTTCGTACCGTGCCATGCATTTTGAAGCAGTGGACGAACAGTTCAAATGCATTCACACGTTCGTCACCTAAATTTGACGATATCTGCGTTATCTACGAAGTGCACGGACACGCTTTCACAAATACCTCGCTTTCTCGCCCCCTTGACAACGATAAGACAAGCGGCAACTGATGTGAACGAAACGCAACGGGGCTGCTGGCCAACACATCCGGTAACGGCCGGTCACGCACGGGTGTCCAAAAGCAAAGCGAATGTGCAGCAAACGCCGACGAAGGAAGCGACCGTTCTTCTTTCAGGTTCCTGGGCAGGACGTGTGCTTGGCCTCTCTCTCTCTGTCAGACTCCTCGGCATCAGTCGGGGCTCTCGATCTTTCCGGCGACTTCCTCAATCTTGACCGCATGCCCGTTGCTGGTGAGCTGGCCGTTCGTGGCGTTCGCGTGGATTGGCGCTGCTGCTGGCCCATCACTCACAGCCAGCAGGCTCTCTAGTGCACGGTACAGGAATAGGAAGTCGTCCTGCAAGGAAGAAAGGAAAACGAAAAGGGGAAGCGTCAGAGATGTCTTGAGCCTGCGACAGCCTTTCCACTGTAGCTGAAGCTCTGATTCTTCAATAAAAAAGCAATCTTCACTCTCGTCCTGTCTTCTCCTACCTCCTATTCTTCCCCAACACATGTTGCAGTGGTGCTAATGGTGACCCCTATGGCAAAGCGAGCTTAGTTTCTTATATTTCAGAGGAAGCTACGTGCTCAAAAGGGCTTTCCACTCAACACCAAGCCCCGTGCAAATGCCCAAAGCACAGACACACGCCTAAACAACACTTTAGGTACCCGTGGACATTGCTGTAACATGTTTGTTGATCCCTGTGGGGTCTCATCATTTATGTCAGCCGACAAAGATGCTGCCAACGCCATCTGCGGCTGATAGTAAAAAAATTGATAGCTCGTCTACCGATATTATTGCCAGCTCTTTAATACTGCCGACTAAAAAAGGATATTCACTTCCAACATTAGGTGGACGTCATCCACTGCGTGGGGCTTCTCCCACAGCCTCCCAACGACCCCTTCCCATACCCATTCCTCGGCCCCTCACCCCCTCACCTGGGATTTCCATATTCCGGGCCTCCTCATGTGATACAGCTTTGCGTACAGGTACACGTCCACACACTTCTCGCTCTCCAGTTGCTTGTACAGCGCCGACAGGCAGCAGAAAGTGGCTGCCTCCGTGCCGCCACACCTGCAAGAGGGCACACCCCACCAGGAGGGCAGTTTGAAAGAAGGCCTCACTCTTGCTCAGACTCACTCTGCCCACCCCACCCGGACTTATGGCAAAGCGGCGTCAAGGGCTCGTTACGCAACAGCTACAAACAGTAGGACAACCGACTTGCAAAGAATAAGAGCGTGTGACAGGACACCAAAGACAAAAACCACGAAATTTTGACCAGTGTCCCGAAGCAGTGTATCTGAATTGTGGACAATCTCTATACAGTGGCACCTCGTTAAACTGTACCCGCATCAGCCGTAGTTCCTTTTTATACTTGTACTAGTTCCTTAGCGTAACCAAGTCGGGGATTCGGCTTAAATAAGCCAAATCTCCGACTTGGTTGCGCTTAAACCTAATGCATTCCCAAAACCGTAGTGCCGGTTAGTATGTACTTTCTTCGCGTCCCCGTCAGGTACGGTTAAGGGGGCTCACTGGTCTTAAACCTAAAAACTTTATTTTTGCAGTTATGATGATTAAAATTGAGGGGGGGGGGGGGGGCACATGTAGTTTCTCATTCTGATTGTAGATATCAAATTTGTTTTTGAGTAAAACGATTATATTCAAATTTATTTGGATTTTTATACTCAATTTTTTGACAGCCTTTGTAAAAGAACTGCTGGAGGGATGCAGCTAAACAGGGAACCAGTGAACTGTGCACAAATCAAAGAGTGCAATAAGGCTAACATTATCGTTCTATCTGGTCTGTAGCAGAAGTTATGACCATTTGAAAATTGGGCTTGAAAGGTGGCAACCAGAAAAACCGGTTTTGCCTTCCAGGCCCAAACTTCAAATGGTTGTAACTTCTGCTACAGACCAGATAGAATGATAATGTTAGTCTTATTGCACTCTTTGATTTGTGCACAGTTCACTGGTTCCCTGTTTAGCTGCATCCCTCCAGCAGTTTTTTTACAAAGGCTGTCAAAAAATTGAGTATAAAAATCCAAATAAATTTGAATATAATCGTTTTACTCAAAAACAAATTTGACATCTACAATCAGAATGAGAAACTACATGTGTCCCCCCCCCCCAATTTTAATCATCATAACTGCAAAAATAAAGTTTTTGATCAAAGACCCAGGTGCCCCCTTAAACGAGGTTTCAGTGTACTTGTCTCTCCATCGACAACTGACCCCAGTTGTGCTGTTTAAGGACAAAGGGCACGTTTGTACACTCAGGAGGAGAGGTACACGCAGGACACATATGAACACAAGACACAGGACATGCAGGGCACATATGAACACACATAAAAAGCACTCGTAACAGTCACATTTCAGCGCCCATCTTCAGTAAACACAAGAGCAAGTGGAACCAACTACAATGTTCGCACGTGCGCACATGTTCCGGTTATTTCACACGACCGCTCCGCCAAGCTACAGTTCACCAGTGCATCTTGAACAGAATCCTTCAATGCATCTGGGCAACTATGCACCAGGCCATGTGGCAAACAGCGTCCAATATTTTTTCTCTTTTTTTTACCCGGGGAAAAATTTGATCAGATTTCCCCTCAAAGCGCAAACTACTTCGCTGTCAAGTGCACGAAAGGCCACAGTTGTTCAAATGAGCAATTGCCAAACAACTGTTACTCTACAAAACCACCAAAATCCCGTCCTCAGGCAAGTCATTGCCACACGAGTTGAAAAAACAACACAAAAAAAATGTCCGCGTATCTACTTCTTTCGTTGCAAATGTCGACAAAAGGCAATAGTCGACTGGCACCCCTGCCAAGTAAATGCCTCTCTTATCGTTCCCACTCACCCCTAATGCTGTTCCTCTCCCTTCTCGTTCCTCCCAAGATAACACGCTAGAGGTTTGCTCAAGTCAATTTAAATTTACTGCGTTCCACCGCTCCAGGCCAGGTTCCGCGATGCCAGCGCTGCCGTGCAGCGGATACGCGCGTGAATCAAGGCACCCTACTGCATTTATAGAATCATGTTGCCCTACTCCATGAGTGTTCCCAGCGGAATGTGGAACCTATCTAGTGGAACCTTTCATTGCAGTTGCCATTTGATTTCTGGAATGTCACCAGGAGCTACAGTAGCACGGGCAACAGCAGGTGACGGTTTTCTACAGTTGATGTACCATTTCATTTGCTATCGCAAAAACCAAGCATCCATAAATTTTTTAACAAAGGAACAAATCTTTTAACAAAGGAACACTGCAAATACCACTTATGTATTGATTTTCTGCCTTATATTTGCGTAATGTCTTGTTTTGTTCAACAATGTTGACAAGTATGAACGTTGACACCAGACTTGGCTGTGGGTATATAAGACCATTGCGCAGCTTCTGCTTCCCTTTGGCCGGGTGGCTGACTCGAGTCACAGACATTCAGAAAGACCAAAATTTCTGCGTTTAAGTAGCTGAAGAAAGACATGTCGTCTTCAAAACAACTTGCACACCTGTCGACGACGACGACGGGGCCGTTGGAGTCCTCAGCGTGTCGCGCGGCCACGGTGCGGACGAGATCGAAGAGGGTGGCCATGGGGGTGCATGCCTGGGGCCAGCCCGGGCACTGGATCAACCGGCAGGACAGCTCGTAGTCGTCTTGCGTCGACTGCAAGATGAAGTCCCGGCTCGACAGCCCCGGCCCTCCGGCGGCCGAAGCCGGCTTCTCGTCGGCCGGCGCCGTGTCGGTCGAGGCGGTGGTGGCCGTCTCATCGGCCGTCGGTCGCACCTTGAAGCTCCCGTAGTCCTGCTCCTCGTCCGAGTCGGGCCAGAACTGGGGGTACTCCTGGAGGGGGCAGTTCCACGGGGGGGAGTTCGGAACGCACCAAGGTTAATGACAAGTGACAATGGTACAATCATCATCATCGTCATGTTTGCATTACCTGCAGCATGAAGCGCTTATGAGTTCTGAATACATCATAGCTAACAGTATAGCCGGCATCAGAGAAGAATGTCTCTACAGCGACAAACTAAAACAAATTAAAATATGTGCATTTCCGCACTGCTTGTTAAAACCCAACACAACGATCCTTGGTTTTATCGTGACAAGTTAAGCTCTGCTTAAACTAGAAAAAAGCGTAAGGCTTCGTGAACGAATGCAGTTGGCGACTGGCTGCAGTAAAAAAAAAAAAAAGCTTGCCGACGCAGTAAAAAAAAAAGCGCACAAAGGATCTGGGTGTGGTGATGGTTATGATGATGATGATGACCCTTGTCGTTTGTTTGGTGGCAGGAAGTTTGCACACGTTATTTCAGTTGAGGCATACTGACATGCAAAATACCATCTTATACACTACAACAAGAGAGAATGTGGCCTCTAGGCCCCAACTATTATTACGTGAGAGAACAATGGCATGCTGCTTTATGCTGCATGCACAATCTAATAATTTTTTGGTTCCACTACCATTTTGCAAACCCATTTAGCGCAGTGATCGCGCACGGGCAAGAAAAGGGCCGGGTTGCGGTGCTGCTTTCTAAAAAAAAAAAAACCAGCCTGTATTATTGCGCCCCTCAAGTAATAAAAAAGGAGAAAGAAAGAACAGGTAAGGGGGAAACTGAAAATGGGAAGGGTGCCAACCAACCTTTTCGTCGACAACCGAGAGGACGACCACCGTCTGCGAGTTATGGTCCCAGACCATCTGCCAAAAGTCGGCCATGGTCGCCATCAATGGGTGCTGGGTGACAATGTACTCCCGCAACCTATTGTAACCCTGCCAGGTAGAAAGGGAAAATCAATTTTAAAACATCGCATTGGGCAATTGATTTGATGACGGCGCTAGTGGTCAAACTCATTTACACGTTCACTTTAACGGCAGCAAGACCTAACTCAACTAAGCCTTGCAAACCCACTGCCTGATTGCATTGTAGAAAACGAAATCACAAATTCGTTTTCCTTTCTGAAGTACCAATAAAACTGAGCTAGAAGTGAACGTTTCTACATCAGACTTGCAAATCACATATTGCGATGGAGAAGCTTTAGCGGAAAGTTTTAGACTTGGGAAATAAGAAGGGGTGCCGTGGCTGTAGGAGCCATGACACTGACAAGACGCCCCGCACTAAAGGAAAGGAGGAGAAGCGTACTTGTAGGAAAGTGGCATTGATGTAGTCCGAGCCATCTGTGCCCGGCTTGGAGGTGATGTGCACCCTGTGCGACTCGATGGGGATCAAGTTTAGTGACCGGTTCTTGGCCTTGTTGCAGGGCTTCACAGCTGACACCACATTGAAGTCTTTCGCCTTGAACACCGTCACCAGCTGCGAGGACAGACAGATGGCAAGGGCACCCTTTCTGTTCAGAGTGCCACAAAACACTTTGCGGAGCTGCGGAACAAAAAACCTCAACCTCGTTCGGCCACCTGTATACATCACATCTGGCATATAGAAATGTAGCACTACACTCAGCATAGTGAATACATTGAGGTCAGTTAGGTAGACAGCAAAGCACATACAAGAATCCCAACTGGCCAAAAATGCTCGCACTTGTGTAGACTATCGACAATTCTGCTGCTCATGCGGGTACTGAGCACTGGTTTACGTGCAGCATGCATAACTGATCCAGTATTGGGAACCATCATCCAAAGCCGAATCCGCATCCAAAGCCTCCGCACCTTGAACTGTTTCTCCAGGAGGGACCAGGACTTGTCGCCCCCTCCACCTCCTCCTCCTGAGTTTCCCACCTGCGCTGTCTGCAAGCTCTGCACGTAGCGCGACAGCTGTGAGGCCCCAACCTGCATAAAAAGCGTGGGGCACAGTTCAGTGCCTTTGGGCACACCAATCCTATGCACTTTTCTTTCCAGCGAGAGAGTCTCACATCGTACATTGATGATATATTGATTGGGCACATTGCAAGCACTTTTCTTTTTGGCGAGAGAATTTCACCTGTGCATTGATTTTTTTTATAGAGCATTTAGGAGAGTTAGGGCATGCCCTATGCACTTTTCTTTTTAGCAAGAGAGTTTCACCTCGTGCATTGATTTTTTTAAAGAGCATGAAGCAGAGGTCAGAGCCTTTGGGCACACGACCCCACACACTTTTCTTTCCACCAAAACAGTCTCGCCTTGTGCATTGGTTTTTTGAAACAGTGTCAGGGATAGTTCAGAGCCTTGGGCACACCCCTGCACTGGGACGCTTTTCTTTTCAGCGAGAGTCGCAGACCTCGTGCACTGATTTTTTGACCTCGTGCATTGAAAGAGCTGGGGCAGAGGTGGGAGCCCTGGGGAACGCCTTTTCTCTTCCGGTCCTCACCTCGGTGTCTCCACTCTCGATGGCCTCGAGCAGGGCGTCGTGGATGAAGACGTACTGCTCCTCAGTCTGGACGAGGTAGTTTCGCTGCTGGCGGATGTGCCGCAGGAAGCCGTACGCGTTGACGCTCTGCCGGTGCCGCATCTGCTTGAGCATGGCATCCAGAACGATGTAGGTGCCCGTCCTTCCTACACCAGCACTGCAGTGCACGATCATGGGCCCCGCAGTGGGAGGGTTGGCGGCAGAAGACTTGGCCACAAAGCTGAGGACTGGCAGAGGATGGTCTGGTACCCCATGGTCTGGCCAGTTGGTGTAGTGGTACTGGAGCACGGTGCGCTCGCTCTTCTTGGGCTTGGCCCGCACGTTCTTCACGGCAAAGGTGCGCACCGTGTACGTCGCCATGGCGACCTCCTGGACCAGCTTCACTTGGATTATGCCATAGGTCTCAGTACCTTCCTTTGGCCAGTACATATCACACTTACGCTGCACGGTAATAAGGGGGAGGGGGGGAGAGAGGAAGCAGCGTTTTAATTATAAGGGGCTGGCGGGGTCCTTTCCACCGAACTTTCTGTACACTGAAATAACGTGAGCGGGGTTGCAAAACAAATGAACAACAAACGTGCACTCAGCAGCGAAGAAAGCTAGCCAATGAGCAACCGCGGTAGGCAGCAAAATGTCGCCAGCCTTCCTACACGACCAATAAAAAAGCACGGCGGCTGCAGATAGCAGCAGCCACTTTAAATGAAACCAATAATGCAATACGTAAGAGAAAACAACCTTAAATACCGTATTCACTCGCTTAATGAACCCCTCCCCACTTTTCTTCTTGAGAATTTACTTTTTTGTTACTTTGAATAAAAAATGGGGAATATGTTTTTATCTCGGCATGGTTGCTGATGCTGTAGACGATTGCAGTAACTTGATATCATGCTACAGTATGCGCAGAAATGCTAAAAACGCATTTTAACAAAAAGAAATCTCAACAGTAGCCAGAGATGTGAACGCGAATGCCGTGGCTCACAATTTAAAAATTGCACGCTTGCGGTGCACCACCTGCTGAATGCAAAACAAATTTTTGCGCCAAAAAAAATGTGGTGGTGCCCAAACAAAGCACTAAATGTACTCTGCACTCCTCTGCTCTAGTTCTTCCACGACTTCGTCGTTACACTTCGTGGTTTTGGGTTCAGCTAGTGGGTTATGACCTTTTTTTTTGCTCATGGTGAGGGGCGTGCCGTACAATAGGCCCATCAGTCGTTAACTATCGATTTTAAGAGATTCACGGCACTACAGATAGTTTGAAATATCTGAAGGTGGTTGGTGGAGCATGCGTTGATGCACATAGACACGGCCACGGTCCTGGGCGGCAGTTGCATGTACACTATGGGCAGAACGTGAGAGGTTTTTGGGCGTTGAACAAGATTCGCTGTGTTGCTATGAAATTTTCAGCTTTTAAAAATCTGTTGCAATTTTTTCCCGCGTAGTGAACCCTCCCCCCAAATTCATGCCGAATGTTCTGGAAAAAAAGTGGGTTCATTACGCGAGTAAATACGGTAAATATCCCTAACTGACCGGGAATGGGAAGTCTTGCAACTAGTTTTCCTTTCTTTTCCAAAAGCAAGGACAGCACTGCTTTCTAACCGGTCAGTGGGTCGAGCAATGAGAACTTCATTTTTAAAGAGCTGCAAACACCGCCAACATTCCCCTTACTACGCGAATAGATTACAGCACCAAGTAAAAAAAGTATAACAGTGTGCCACTACTGCTCAAAAACAACTAAAAGGCGTAAGTTGCAACAGTGGGTCAGATCTGCCACCCAATACTATACTCGGCGACAACTTAAGAACGGCACCGGAAGTTGCCGCTGTGCCTTATCACCGTAGCCGGATGTTTCTCCGCGCGGCGCAAGTAGGGCGTTACTGGGAATATTTTGAACATGGCGTGAGCCGTTCCCGTGATTTTTTGGACTTAATATGCTTATAAACGACTCCAGTGACGACAAACAAACTGCGTGAGACAAGGCAGACGATATCACGCATTCATAGCAAACCCGCTTTCAAAAGCAACGCTGCGCACTGACGTCACGGGTCTCGCGCTTTGGCGGAGTGATACACTACATGAGGTGGTGCCGTTCTTGAGTTGTAACCGAGTATAGTAGTGTTACAAACAACAGTTATGACTCACACACACCAACAGAGCTAATACCGGCGGTCACAACACTCGCAGCACATCGAAAGGAGATGCTTGGCACAGAAACGCATGGAGTGGTCAGGGCACCTTAGACCTGGTTAGTGTCTACCACTCTGTTATTTGGTGAGTGATAGCTGTTGAAAAGAGTAGAAGACAGTAGGCAGGTGAGGTAAGTAGCGTAGCGCACACCACATTCCCATGCCACCACACGTGTGTATACTCACAAGGTCATCCAGCTCGGCCGATACACTACGTGCGCGCTGTGGGACAGTATTCCCCGACCGAAAGAAAAAACAGGAGAGAAGAAGAGACAACAGCCATGAGGCGAAAAGAAAGGAAAAAAGGACAGAACGCAGAGAGAGGAGACACGAACCAAAGGGGAGGTGCAGAGGAGACCCAAGTCATGTGACCAGCTACCCCCCCGAACGTTGGTACAAGTCTTTGTTTCTTCAAACTACGAGAGTTCACCACACCGAGGTTAGTTTCCATTAACGGATGAGCCAATACACGAGGTACAAGATGAGCTTCACTGGAGTAGCACTCGAAATATTTCCACCAACCTGATTTTTTTTTTTTTTTTTCAGCACGAAATGTCACCAACATCAGCACCTTTTTCACTCGCTGCCACTAAAAGAATATGGCTGCTGTGAATGCATTTAATCACCGAGCAGTTGCAGGGATCGCAAATGCAGCTGCTATCAGCTTGGGCATCAACCAAACTACAGCGTTTAGACCAGGAGCCTAGAGAACAGCCGCAGTGTTGTCACAGAGGGAAGACGACCACACAGAAGAAGAGGGAGAGAGGGAGGAGGAGGAGACTCACCCTTCCTCTTTCTACCAGGTTGGTTATCATGATGATGATGCAGACCCTCTGCTCCCAGATCATGCGCCAATAGTCGTCAAACGTCGAGGGCAGGGGGCCCTGGGTGCCAATGTAGGCCCTAGGCTTGTTGTAACCCTGCACCGTTGTTTGCGTTCAGAGAGAGAGAGAAAACGGAAAGGGGTCCGTTACGGTACGGGTAACATTGCACTGACGCGACACCAAGTGAGCACATCTGGCATCAATCACCTCAGCAAAACAACAGGTTCAAAGTACGCATGTCAGTGAGCCTTCAGGATACAGAAAAGCTTCCTTCTTCATGTAGGTGAGAAGTTAAGCTTGGTGTCACTAGAAAAGATACAGATATCAGTGCTGCCCGATTGCCACTTCTGCGGCCTCACCGCTAACTTTGACGAGGTCATTTGTAAACAATACTGCCGAACACCCAGCAACACGACATTTTCGGACACGCTTTTGCAGCTGAAATGTTGAGAAGCGCGTTATCTTTGATTCACGTTCAGATCGGCGCCAGTCGCGCGCAGCCACAGAGCAGGGAGGACAGGCTGAGACTACCACAATTGACCAACAGAAAACGCATAAACAACAAAATGGCGGTGCCCATGAACCGTCGCAGTGTAAACAAATGTCACGTGATGCGAACTGACCAATGATCATGGTGGCGGCACGGAACAATAGGAGAAAAGAGTGCCGACACTCTGTAACCTTATCTAGTGTTTGTAATATTGTCAAATGGCGATATGTCTATTATAAAGGATATTAAAGTGCAAACACTTTTAAGTTTTCATATTAGCAAGTAAAGTACGCAGCTATATCGCAGCAGAAGCCACTCTGGCAAAATTTTTGTCACCAAGCTGTCTGGAACTGACACATATTTGTAATAAACAGCCAAGCTCCGCTCAAATGCCCCTGACCATGGTTAGGGACATTTGACAAACTGGCATTTGAACTAGTTAGGAAACAAAAGACAGCATGCTCCCGATATATTTCTGTGACCACCAATGACATAAAAAGGGATACCTCACTCATGGCACGTCATAGTTCTTACGGCATTACACATTGACGCTCCTAATCAAGGTTTGATCAATGCGATTCCTTCACACTGCGCCATTCAAGAAATACACACCATAGTGCCTCACAGGTACTCACATCGATGTAGTTAGCGTTGATGTAATCAGCAGATTTCTTCTGGCCAGGGGTAGGCTTAAGTATCACCCGTGTGTGGTCATCTGCAACGATTGGGAACAGAAAACAGCACACCACTCTGAGTACAACACACACTCAGGCTGCATACTGTCTGTTGAAATCAAGTAGCACTCGTAATTCACTCTGCAAAAAAAGTATTTGGTCAATAAATGTCAGCTACAAGGTACAAAAAGTATGATGCCGAGAATGATGATTGATTGATTGATCGTGGGGTTTAATGCGCCGACGCTACACAGGCGATCAGGCGCGCCTAAGTGGAAGGCTCCGGATTAATTTCGACCACCTGGGGATCTTTAATGTGTGCTGAAATCTCGAACACATGGGCGTTTTCGCTTTTCGCCTCCATCAAAGCGGCCGCCACAGCCGGGAATCAACCCGCGTCCTATGCCGAGAATGCAAGATGACAAAATGTGTAACTATGATTTTTAAGGGGGAAAAGTTTATAAACATCGGCTTCTAAGAAAACTAGAACAACTGTACTAGGCAGTGAGATTAGCGGCTTTTATTCCATTGCTTTTAGTACGAGGGACCCTTCGTTAAATACCCTCATATGAACAGGTTAACCTATCAGCAGCAAGCAAGGCCTTTGAGTCGAGACTCACAAGCCACGATGTTGACATATCGGTTCTTCCCCTTGTTCTCCGCCATCTGTGAATAGTCTGAGGACAAATCCAAATCCGTAGCCTGCTGGAGAGACTGGAAAAAGGAGACGAAACAAGCACCATGCCACTCATTAAACTCACAAAACCGACCTTCTCGCGAGCGACACTAAACGCAGTGCAACGACAACGGCAATTCCGAACACCCCATGGGACAAACAATGTAAAAGGAGTTGAAAAAGAAGGACTAAAGCTCCAAACCTTGCTTTTAATGCACAGATGCGCAGAGTAGTATTGTGCAGTGCGTGTTGGCATAGTTAAGCACACACGATGAGCCAAGGCTGTTGTTAATCCGTTCGGTGCTAGAACCACCACATTGGTGGTGTTCCGTAAGGAATGATTGTGTCACTCAGCTCCGCACTTGCAGGAAGAATTGAATAAAGAGTGATACCTAAGATGCTACGGCTAGTTTGGGATGGAGATGTGTGTGTTTGCACACACATCTTCGATGCAAATTTTACACATCTTCCGGCAAGTAGCCATCCCAGCGTTTAAAAAAAAGCGCCCAAAGGCGGTCCCTCACCTCGTACTCCCTCGAGAACCCGATATCTCCATCGGCATGAAGGTCGGCCACGTGTTTCGCCCACTGGCTCACGTGCACAGAAGCATACTCCGAGTCATCTGCAACATGAAAGAAGAGTGACAAGAGAGCTCGCGCACGTTCGGCTGCACTCGTCCCATCACAGTTGCCCGCCGTCGGGAACAACACATTTCTTTAGGCCACACTTTTCTCTCAGATGCTTCCTGCCTGCAGTGATGCTCCAACAGTGAGCACAGTGACTTCTCTTCAAAGGTGGGGCTGAATCGAGAGAAACCTGACTTCAACAAACACTTGGAAGAAATTGGGCACCGCAAACCATCTCAGGGCGTAAATAGCTTGACTCTGTGTGCAAAGGAGTAGACACGATTGACACTGTTATGTCAGAGCCGGATCTAGAGTGAATGCCCCTTGGGGGGCAGATTAGTGCAGTGGTTACCACAGAAGCGTAGCAAGAGAGGGGTATCTCGGCTCGGTACTGCTATTTTGAGGGGCACTTGGGGAGTCCACCCCACAGGTACTCCACCCCACCCCACAAGTGGGGTGGAGTACCTGTGGGGTGCAAGCACCCCACAGGCAGCACTTGCATGACTTTACAAAAATGTTAATACCCAGCTACACTGAGCAATGATCTAGTTGTAAAGTGCAGTAGTGGTTAAAACCGGTGGTGGTCAGTACTACAACCCACATCTGTCGGAAGAACTTTGCTGTTTCAGGTAGCTATAGTTGAAATGGAGGTCACGGTGGCACGTGAATGAGTTCGGAAGAATCTAATCACATCTGCCACTTAAACATACACCTAGGGAGGCAGGCGCCAGTAAGAGCCCTAGTCAGACTTGTCGCAAGTATGAAGCCACCGTCGTTCCTAAGCACTAGCTGGGAAACATAATAGACAAATCCAGCTGAGATCAAGTTTCTCGCAGCTAGGCCTTCTTTCCTTAGGCTAGCAGAAATCAGCCAAGTCCGGCCCAGTTAAAGCCAGACTAAACTGTGGCGGATTCAGTGCTCCGACAAGGTGCATCTTTGCACAAACTGGGGTCACCAGCCACACAGAATAGGAAACAGCAACCACGAAATTAGCTCAAAAAAAAAAAAAAAACCAATAAAGCACAAGGCCAGAAAAAAATTTTCGCCCGAGATGGTTCGCCCGAGACAGTACTTGTACAAACCAAGACTCTATATTAGTCTACAACCAAGGTCCGAAAAATTTTGGGACAGTTCTCCGGCAGAAATCCGCACTGAAGTTTGGCAAGACAACTTCACAGCAGGCGCAGCCATAAAAAAATCAATGGAAAGCAAGTGGGGACAAAAAAAAAAAAAAAAACAAAAGAAGGCAGTTTGAGCAGCACCACTCACCAAAGGTTTCAGAAAGTTGCGGCGAAGCTCTGTTTCCTGGAGGGTCGTCCAAGTAATAGTAAGCGGCCTGAAAATACTTCCTGCAACGACAGGGGTGACGCCGCGTCAGCTACGAAAACCTAAGCACGACAGCAGTCAAACAGGGCCTTCAGTAATGAATACAGTTAACAACAACTCCCCACAATGATTCTTGACTACAGAACCTTTCAAAACATTAGCTGCTTTTAACTTGAAATATTTTAGCTTTGTGCAAGCCTCGGTACAGCAGTGAAATAAAGTTTCTCAAAACAATATCGCGAAAAAACAAAATGCCTCGGGTGTCACCCTTTCACTGAACCATAGAGCCATTATTGTCACACTAACTCACACTAATGAGATGCTATCGTAACCCAGACGGCCTTTCTCTCAATAAAAATAACCACAACAGCTCCCCATTCATTGGTACAAAGGTATAAAATTAAATTCAGCTCCCTCATGCAACGCTCACTGGTGACAGAGACCCACCCAGCACAGAAAATGAATTGTGCAGCAAACAAGTTCACCAAACAACTTTTCAATCACACGAAAAACACCGCGAGCTACTGCTTTCCTTTCAACTCCATTACATTTGCAACGACGTCCATTTGGCATTTTCAAGCGAGTTTGCTTGAAACAATTTACGGAATCAAAACTGCAACGACTTCCTCCCCACCATGAGTGGCATCCCAAAAGCGAAGGGTGGAGCATAGGACCTCAGGAGCCTCGGCAAGTCGGCGACGTAGGCCTTGCAAAACAAACACATGTGCACTGCAAGTCGAAACAGCACTACGTCGTGGAACACCCAGCGTTTTGCAACTGTTTCAGCGCGTGCCTGTTTCCTTTCCAGGGCTAACCGATCCTCCCAGCGCCGCTTATCTCGGTGGCCCTTCACCTTATCGATATCGCGAAAAAAAAAAAAAAAAAAAAAACGTGTACGCACGAGCCTCGGCAGAAAGACGCTCCTACTGTAACGCACAAAGATAAGGCGACCACGGAGCGTGATCTCAAAATGGAAAGGGGCAGCGCAAGAAGTACGCTGGGGAGATAAACCGCGGCTATCGTAAAGGACGATAAAGAAACAAACAAAAAGAGAATAAAGGTAGAAGCTGATTGCCCGTAAAAGGGAGCAGTCCGTATAGATAACGTAAAAAGAAGAGACCGACGTCAGATCTCTTTAGTCACGCCTGATGTTTGCAGTAGTGAACAATGTTTTTAGACTATCCTCAGAGTTGCAACAGGCGATGCAAATGGCAAGCGCTGCCTTTATCATCAGCAGAAGTGGATAAGTCCTATATTTGCTTTGCAATGTGCTTTCAGGAGAGCGCACAATCAGTCGTGAAGTGCCGACGTTTTAGACAGCATGGCGTCACACCAACTTCCTGTGCAACAATTATTTCAGACCCTACAAAGTTTTAAAATGCCAGGTTGCTGGGCTTGCGGCCTCGTGGCCAGTCACAGAAATGTCCTTAACACGCGTTTGTTCCCTGACCAACTCCGCTCTCTTCTTGTCCCTTAATGTTACACCTATCATCTTCGTTCCATTGCCTGCTGAGTCATCCTCAGTTTAGGTTGAACCCTCTTAGTGAGCCTCCAAGTTTCTGCCCCGTAGGTGAGTACCGGTAAGATGCAGCTGTCATACACTTTCTTCTTCAGGGACAATGGTAGGCTGCCATTCATTATCTGAGAATGCCTGCACGAAGGCTTAGTTTGTCAGAAATTGACAAAAGGTCCGCTTGTGCGAATTCAGCACAATTTCTTACCAAGACTCTCTCTCTCCAATCATATCAAATAAACCTACATATTTACCCAGTTCACGATTTCAAAAAAAAAGAAAAAAGTTCAGAAGCCCCGACCGGAACTTGAGAGAGAGAGGGAGAGAGAGAGAGAGAAAGAAAGAGAGAGAAAGAGAAAGACTATACTCACTTCCACAAAACAAAGGAAATGATGGCCAGAAACAGCGCAAATGAGACGCACACCACACCGGCCACCACAGCAGCACTCAGGCTGGGATCGGAATAGGCACCGTCGTTGAACGCTGCAAGGAATCACCCCCCCACAGGGCGGTGCGTTAGACAAGGCACCCAAGAACAAGGGAGAAATAATGGGAGGGGGGAAAAAAAAGAGAGAGAGAGAGGCACTGGCCTTGGCTGGCATTCACTGCAGCACATTTCAGCAAGGCCCGCCAAAAACGGATCAGCGCTTCCCAGCATGCTTTGCTCGCAACGTCCATTCACAACGTCATGCTAGGGCCGGGGGTTTTGCTTTGCACGGTGACTGGCATTCGATGGGATGCTCAGCCAAGCAGGGTTCAAGGGATTGGCATTAGTCGTAGATCAACGCTTGGAGGTTGGAAATTTGACCTACCTGCAAGACACAGCAGTGTAGGCTGCTATGATGCGGTTTAAATAATGCGAAAAAGGGAAGGAAGGATTTCAAACTACGGAGCGAAAAGGTTCGTCTGCCTGAAAAACAGCGACCTATCCTTGTACTATGTCTCACACAAGCAGCACGCTTTGTGGCTACGGAGCAAGAATATATATAGGAGGCAAAACAGGCCCACTGCGGCAAGTGCGGCCAACCAACCAGATGATGTTGCAATGAAGAGCAATGCGGATAGAGAGAGGGAATACATTTCTTAAGCGTCTAAAGTGGGTCGTGTGGCTTGTTGGGAGTGGTTCCTTGTTCACTGGAACCGCTCGTGACGTCATGGCCGCCTGCGCCCTGTCGACCAGCGCAAGCTGGGTCACTAGTGAAAAGCTAGACATCAACATCTCCCACTGCTCTCTAAAAGAGGGGGCGGGACTTGGTGCCAGTTTAGAGCAGCACTTAAAAGAAAAGTTGGGCGGTTTTCCAAAGCCAACGACGTGTCCGCCTTGCACCAGTGTGGTGTCACCAAAAGAAGCGCACACTACTGGTGTTAGCTGAAGGGTGCAACGCCGGAAGACCTCGTTTCATGGGCGCTGCTCTGTGCACCTGTGCTGCAGTACAAAGTGGCAACTTTTGTCCGCAAGCGTCGTGCGACGTCTCCACGAATGGATACCCCAAGACACTTGCTGGCCACCTGCACAGACTGGCTCTCGCTACGGTCTGCACGCGAGTGTCCCATGCTTTGCGCTCGCTTCACGATGACATGGTCTTGCGAGTGTTTAAGAAGTGCTGCATAAGCAATTCCCTGGACTGCACGAGGACGACTTCCTGTGTGGGTGACAGCCAGAAGCAGTCCGATGACATTTCAGACAACCCTAACGAGTAATCTGAGACGAAACAAGTTATAGCCTCAATAAAACGACGTTGTGTCATGATTCTTTTTTTTTGCAATTTTTTCGGCTACAAGTTTTAAAGGGGTCGACCTATATTCCAGCTCGACCTATATTCCGCAATACACGGTAATCATTTAGGCAAACAAACTTTTGCAACAGCTTTGGGCGGTATTATGAAATTAGTATAAGGCAACAATTAACTACACCAGTTTTGCTGAGAACTGAAAACCAAGGACAGAAAGGCCAGTCAAATTGATAGCCCAGAATAACACCGTTTTAAAAGTAGCTCCCCCCCCTTCTTCTGTAAACTGTCAAAGTTATAAACTGACCTGATTCCAACCCAAGCATGAACCTACTAAGGTTATTAGCTAACTAACTAATACCCGGGCCAGACGTACACGAAAAATGACATTAAGTGCTTAATGCCTTGAGTTTTAATGCCATTAATTCACTGCTACACGGAAAAATCTAATGCCATTTGCTCTAATGTCACTTTTTGTTTAAGGAGTTCCGCACAACTCATTCGCCTTCACGAACGTCTTAAATCTGGCTACTCTCGAACGCGATGGGCCCGAAACAAAACCAACAAAACTCCCAGCACCAGAGTATTGACACAGAAACTCAGCTGAACTTTGAAATAAGACAATTTTTTTGTGTCCTCTTGGTGACGAAGTCATGTTACTTGTTGTTTTGAATATTTTGGATTTGGCTACCGCTGGCAGGCGACGGCAGCTGCTGAAGCCACTTTTAGAAGAAACGGCTCGCACCTTTTGTTTAGAAAACACTCGTTTTTTTTTTCTTCATAAAACCATTTTTAACCCTTCTAAAAAGTTTTTCTCTGCGTTCAAGACTTCTAAAATATGAGTGCATTTCTCGTTTTGGTCATTATCACCATCACGCCTAACACATTTAATGCCTCTGCGTTTTGGTGTGTAGCACAGACCGCCCAAATAATGTAATTCCTTTTCTTAAGGCCTTAGGCACTTAATGTTCTTTTTCGTGCACGTTTGGCATGGGTTTCTAACGGGACCGTTAGAAACATGGGTTACATTCCACGGTGACCGTTAACAGGAACAAGTCAAAAATCAACAGTTCGCCAGCATGCGTGACTTGCCTCACGCAACAAGGCGCCGCTCACGTTAGGCTACAAGCTGTAAACAAGCGCCAGTAGCTGGCTCGGCCAAACACAACTGACGACATGTCAGCCCAGAGCGCCACACTAACAAGCACCACAAATGGACTCCTGCAACAAAAACATACAGCAGCCACAAAATGAAGTCAATGAGAAGCGACGCAAGTGCTCACAGCAGGTTGGTATGCAAGGTTAGATTGGCACGCATTGAAATAGCATGAGAAATGCTGCATGCAGAAGAGGCAAGAAGCGTAACAGGAACAGATGCATACAATGACAGTCATGCAAGCTAGTTCGAAGCTTGTTCTCAACCTCGCGTCTACAGAACAATTAAAATATTGGGCAAACATGGTTTGAGAAATTAATGAAAAAAGGAAAACCTCATTTTCTGTTCTGTCAAAGTCTGAAGGCAAAGTTAATTCAGTTTTTTTAGCTGATGTCAAATATCCAATTATTTTTATGTGAGGTAATTAGTTTAAAAGTTAATTAAAAATCTTCCTTGATTGTTCTTGAGAACAATAGGGGAAAAAACTATTCAACAAAAAATTACCAGTAAGGCATGGATAGATACCAGAAGTTGTGGAGAAGGAAATTCGGGAAGCAGATTTTTTTTTTTTTGTTTTGCAACCACATACAAGTTTACATCAATTCTAACTTCTAGATTTGAAGTACTCCTGCTAACCAATTAAAAATAATGCTAATTAAACAACTACTGAAACACGAAAAGGCAAAATCTGCTTTCCTTATTGGCTGGTTTAAACATTAAACTTCACAGTGCAAAAGAAATGATCTTCCTAGCTGCATATACATGCTAAGATGCACTTCTCGAAAATTTCCTATCGCTCCGATACCAGTCGTGGCAAAGAAGTCGGGAATTATAAAAAAATTGTTATTTTTTTGTTGAAGTCGGGCCCTAGTGGCTTTTACAAGTACCTGGTACTGTTCCAAGTACATAATTTTCGGAGAAAAAACCGTGCAAATCAAGAGAAAAGTTATTCCTAAAAAATAGCTTTTTTGGGCAATTTAGACTGTTAGATATTGATTCTAAAGCTTACCTGAATGGTCTACCCCGCAGCAAAATACCTCATAAGTCACTCATAAGATCAAAATTGTAAATTTCAACCCCGTATGTGCGTCTAAACTGGTATCAATGAACCGCAGCTAAAGTTTTCAAGTTCCCAAACCGCGTCTTCATAAGCGTCGCCACCTGAAATTAAGTTGTTCTTGAACTCGTATCACTGAGTTTTTTCCGCTTTCCTGAGCGTAGTGTGAGAATGAGGCCAAAAACAGCATGCGTAAGGCGCGAGCAACACGACGTAAGCGTTGACAAACCAAAGCGGTCAGGGCATGCTCTACCATCAGCATCCAACATGGCAGAGGGAACACGTCGGCTGCAACACCACATGTCCACAGGCAGGGCAAAGATCGCGGTAGCGGCCGGCATTCACCTTCAAAAGAGGCAAGAAAAATAAAAAAAAAGAGGAAGAAGCAGACGAAAAGATGTGCCAAGGCTTTCTCGCTCGAGCGACTCGCGCATGCAGAGAAGAGAGAGAGAGAGAGAGAGAGAACACCCGACGACGGAGGAGCAGGAAAGAAGTGTTGGTGAGAGAAGAGTGGTTGTTGACCCAGCAACGGTGGCGGCGGCGAGGGGTGCACTTACTCTGACACTTACTCTGGAGGAGCACCTTCCGGGAATCAGAAAACTGCCCTTTGAACACGGTGGTCTGGTCAATGATACTCCGCGTCGCCCCCTGCACCTTCACCTCGTACAGCGTGTTGGCCGTCAGGTTGGGAATGAACATCTGGAAGAGGCGGGGAAGGAGGAGGACGTCAATGCAAGTGGAGGAACGGAGAGAGAGGGGAGGGGGATGAGGAGAGAGAGAGGGGGGATGAGAGCACTCACGACGTGATCAAGCCGGTCGGTGGCAGCCATGGCGATCTCCTCAAAGGCCCAGGCCTCCTCCGAGCGGTAGTGCACAAAGTAGTAGTCCACCTTGTTGTAGTAGGTCTGCGGCCTCTCCCATTGCAGGAAGAGACTGTCCAATGACTGGCACGTCAGGTTCACGATGATCGGCGCGCTGGGGCCTGGCATCAACGAGCGGTCGTCGGTGGGATGAAGATGATTGATGATGATGATGATGGAGGAAGGAGGAGGAGGATGGGGTGGGATGAATTTGCAAGGAGGAGAAACAGTGCGCTGTAACAAGAGAGTGCACGCACCTCATTCTGGGTTGCTTATTACCAATGCATAGCACTAATCAAGGTGGACCTAAATCAGAAATTTTTTGGTACAAAAAGCAGGCTGTAAGTGCCGTACTTTCTCGCTTGTAAGCAACCCCTTGTCCTCGAACTATGTGGCTGGTAAGTGTAGGGAGGCGTTTTCAGATTGGAGGCACATCCATCATAAAATGTGAACTTTTTGCCAACTTGCCCTTTGCTCACTGAGCAGAGAAAGGTGCCCAGAACTAGAAGCACTTTTAGATTGAAACTTAAAAATGCAGCAAGTTAGGAATGGCCATTCGTAATAAATGTTTCCAGATTTTTTTAGAAAAAAAGACGACTCTGTAGAAATTTATGACTGGAATTAGCTTTTCAGGAGTTTCATAATCTCCTTTGCTTTTTTTGGCTTAAGATGTCGTTTGTACAATTAAAACAACGTAGAAACTTACAGGTAGGAGGCACCGCATGCGATGCGGACTATTAAACTTCAATTGGTATGCCCACTTCCAAACATTTGTCTCTAGAGTGCAACCGCTTCCTCATAAGCCGTCTGTTAACACCTACACAAGCTAAAATCAGGCCAACTTATAGGCCACATCACTCCACAGTGGTGTAGACTTTTCGTTAAGGCAAATTGAGACAACTTCACAGCTAAGATGAAGAAACATATTTGCTTTCTTTTCGACAGAAAACAAGACAAAACAAAAAACAGTCCACATAAGTGGAATTTCGGATTAGAGGAACACAACCATCCTTACATCCTACCTTGTCGACGCTCAGGTTGAAGGTATCCACATCTCAACCTGCATCAGCGGTTCTCACCCACAACTTTACAAAAGGAGCCAAGCTGCTCAGCAACAAAAGCCACCATATCCACCTCCGATACTATTCCCTCCTTTCTAATCCTCTAATCCTAATCCCTCATCTAATCTAATACCTCTTATCTAATTAGATAATTAACCATATCTAATTAACCTAATCCCTCCCTAATCTAATTAGATTTCTAAACCCTCTAATCCTAATCCCACATCTAATCTAATACCTCTTATCTAATTGATAATTAACCTATATCTAATTAACCTAATCCCTCTCTAATCTAATAGATTTCACCCTCTAATCCTAATCCCACATCTAATCTAATACATCTTATCTAATTAGACATTTAACCTTATCTAATTACCCTAATCATTCCTTTTAATCTAATTAGATAATGAATTAGATCTAATCTAATCTAATGATTCTCTCTACTATGAATGATTCCCTCCAATACTACGAGGGAATCCTAAAGCTTGTACACTACAGCCAGCAAACATCAAAGGAAAACCGCGCACAAGAACCCACCTTGGACGTCGGTCTGTATATTGAGCAGGTTGCTGGATTCCCCGAGATGTTTCTGCGTGAAGGCCTTCACCCAGATGTTGTAGTGCGAGAACGGGCCTGCATACGAGCAGCAGCAAAAGCGCAAACGTTAGGCCCCGAAGAGTTTAGTGTTCGACAAAGGAAAACCAAATGGGAATCACCGTAAAGGCAGGCGATTAGGCTTCCCAATGGGTAGCGCCCCGCAAGACGACGAGTTAAAGGAAATAAATTCCACCACAGCATCCAGTTTGTCTCCGAAGGGTGCACCATTAAAACGACGTATGTCAGGACACAGAAAAAAAAAAAAAGGCGCCAAGGCTGTTCAAACGGACTATGCATTCAACTTGGACTGTCCAATTAGCTTCTTTTACCCGTTTTATTTCCTTCGGGTTGATTCAATGCAACTGGTTCGTTCCATTGCGTCAAGTATACTTGCCTCCTCAGCATTCGAAAAACAGATTCACACCCTGTCAACTATGAAGAAAGCCTTCCTTTACAACCGGAAAGTCTACACATTACGAGGAGAGTTGAGGCCCTCCTTGCAAACAGAGGCTCCACACAAAGATGAGATAGAAAGAAACTTATTAAAAGCTACTGCTTGTGTGTATCTTTCACTTCTTTTGCCACCCTTTTTTTTTTCTCCTAAACACAGCGTTTAAGTTGTAAACAGTACGGGCGCTGAGCAAACGATGCAAAGGATGAGCAAGTTTACACTGGGGGGAAGTGGAGTGCACTCTTCTCAAGTAAAGTGCACTGCACACTCCCCTGTTGTGAAAACAAACTCATTTATACCTCGTGCCCATCGCTTAGCACCGGTACGTTTACTATGAAAGAGCTAGCCCTTCTAAGCCTCACCGTCACTGTTCCTTGAAGTTTCAAGAAAAAGCCAATGGGAGCAAAAATAAATGCACTAACTGAATATGCATCTGGGAAAGAAAACCAAGTTCTTCAATTTCTGGCAAGAAACCTGTCGCTGATGACAAGTATTTTGTCGCACGACAAGAATTTCTGTCGTAAATTTACGAATGTGTCATGTTTAGCCGTCATTAGCCGTAGATAAAAAGATTGTCGCACAAGGATTTCTGCTGTAAATTCTGAACCGTTTCGTCGTTCTTAGCCATCATTAGCCGTCAACGAAAAGAATGTCGCACGCCAAGAATGTGTTGTAAGGCTGCGTTCCAATTCGCGGACAGCGTGGTAGACAGCTTACGAAGGAGTCTAATTAGACGTCTAAAGGAAGCAGAATTGGAACGGCGCAGCGCTCACCAACGCAGAGGACAACTTTGTAGCAGACATTTTGAGCAACGCAAGTAACAGGTTTCGTAAATAATATTACCGTTATTATTACAAACATTACGTGATTTACAAACTAAACAAAAGCATCTCCACTACTAGTAAATTATACTAAATATGTCAATAAAACAACAAGGCAATTTGTCACAACATTTAGTACACAAAAAGGTGGTGCTGGCGTCACTTAGTAGTTTAGAGTGGAAGGTAGCCTGCATCGTTGCTGACTTTGGTGCCGTCTCTTCGAAGCAGTCTCCGTTGACTGCTCCGTTCGAATTGGAACGGGCTTAACATGGCGGACTGTGCGCGAAGACGGCAATGAAGCCGTGTAAAGGGGACACTGGAACGTACGCGAAATTTACAACCCCGAGTCGTTTTTAGCCATCGCTAGCCAATATTAGCCGTCAACAAAAAGGTTGTCACACGGCAAGAATGTGTCGTAAATTCACAACCTCGAGTCATTTGAGCCACCGTTGGCCAACATTAGCCACTACAAAAAGAGGGGAATGCCCAGGCGAGAAGAGCACTCACGGAGGTTGGTGAGCGAGTACTCCTGGATTGGCTGCGGGTGGGAAACGGTGCGGCGCTGCTGCTGGGTGGAGCCATTGCGTGACGGCTGAAAGTAGACGTGGTATCCCTGGAGAACCCCGTTGGGTTTCTCGGGCTCCCGCCACTTCAGTCGCACTGTGTTGTCCGTCACGCCCACCGCCGTCAAGTTCACCGGCGGGCTCGGCACTGCACGTGCAGGGAGAAAGTAATGCAAGGTCTGTGGGCGCATTTTAAATGCAGAGCAATTTAGGGGCTCGCCTTGTCGTCGTGGCTCGCTCGCAGGACCCAAGTAGAGCCACACGGCGTAACTTAGAGGCTTTGAAAGCCAAGCAGTTTATATAGGCATAAGCATTCGAAACTCGTGAATTGCTGGCGCTTGTCATACATCCCCCCGTAGTTCAGTGCAAAGAAAACTGCAGATACATTTGAGGCAAAATATACGTAATTAACCGGCAGCACCCACGTTCATTTAGTTAGGTACACTCGCTGGGTTGGTTTTTACGATGGCAAGTGAAAAAAAGTGTCCATGCAACACCGGCGGGAGGAAAAGCAAGCATAAAAAGAACAGAACTCCCGCTGGTGCAGTTTCAGGCAGAGGGCGTGCGAGCACTGCGAAGGCGGGAAATTTGAATCACATTGGGTGGTAGCGGTGAGCGGATAACGGCGCTACAGCCCATTCTGACGAATCACTGCTCTGCACTTCCGACAGCTGTCACATTGAGTGGAACGGGTTTAATTTTTTACGAACGTGTGATCACCTTGTCACTCTCGCTCACAGAATCGAGCCTTGGCCTGATCCGCACGACTCACTCTGGCTTCGGGATTCCGTGACGCGGCATTTCTCGCATGCCCGCCATACACCGGACCAACAGTGCCTGGCATTCTAACCATCTCAGTGGTGACATATGCTGGCTCTAGCAGCGACACTGACTGCCTGTCGCTCCTGTTGTTCGGCCTTTTATTGTGATCATTCCCACCCTCTTTTTGACACCCTGCACTGGCTATGCACTCCGTTTTGACAACGTGTGCAAGAGGTGACGGGAGTCACGGGATCCATGGGGACACCGTGCAATTGGTGCGTCAGCAGAGGCAGGTGGTGAGCTGTGCTTTGACTTGACATCTCCTTAGCAATGTTTTTGGAAATGCAAAGGCAGCAGCACCAATGCATCAACAGCGAAAATTTTCACTGACAAGTCCCATCTATTGCACATGAAAAAAAAAAAAAAAAACAATACATGCCGCGGTTTGTTAGTCCCTCCTGTTTTTTGCACACTCTTACAATACCGGCATACATACAATAAAAAACGAATTTTTGTGCCTTGCACAACATTCCCGGTGTTGCACTAAATTACTTTTAATTGCAAATGACAGAACCTAGCTGTGTGTAACAAATACCTTATGTTACAATCCACAAATACTTATTGGTTTCGTTGAGCTTGTCTTTCAGCATGACTAACGAAAAAATGTTTGATTGGGACGCTTCATCATGAAATGGAGAGTAAATGGCTCACCCTGCTGACCTCTCGATATGTTCGGTGCAGTTTCAATGATAAACCCCCCTCCTAAGGTTTGTAACATGCAGTGTGTTAGTGCGTATGTCCTTGGCACCACTGGTGGAACCAGACGAGGGGCCTGGATTCCCCCAGACACCTTAGTTTTGCATAAAATAAAGGCACAGTTTACCGCCACCCCTTCAGCCCCACTAGTTTTTTACATGAGGGATTCCCCAGGGTTCTCCCCCTGGACCCCCTCTTGGTTGACACAAAGCTGCCATTGTACCGTCTTCTTTGTCACCGTCTACACCAACAATGCACCAAATTACTCAAAATCACACAGAATACATGCCACTTAATCTAAAGACCTGCTATCTACGCTGACATGAGGCTTCATACAACCCAGACCTGCAGCAGACGTAGCAGGCGCATTGCAGCAGACTGCATTGCGAGCGGTCATTTTATTGCTTTTCGCCAACTACGCGCGGCAGCACAGCCAGGCTCACAGCTGGAATAAGCCCGTAATTCAACATGGCCCTTCACGCAGACATAAGACTGCACCTGCACTGTCTGCTTCCATGAGCAGCAAGCAGACGATGTGTGGTTTCTTTTGCGTGCCCGCCCAGAGCAGTTCCTGGGCAGTGCACAACTGCTCTCGCCACAGGAATTCCATGGGCCAAATAAAATACAACACTGCTTTGGGGCAGTTCTGAGCAGTACGAAATGTACAAATAAAAGAGGCCTATGGTTGTCTGCTCCCATGAGCAGCAAGCAGACGATGTGAGGCATCCTTCATTGGTCATTTTAAGCTGCTCAGAACTGCCCCAAAGCAGTGTCGTATTTTATTTGCCTATTGAATTCCTATGGCGAGA
This sequence comes from Haemaphysalis longicornis, assembly GCA_013339765.2. Taxonomy (NCBI): domain Eukaryota; kingdom Metazoa; phylum Arthropoda; class Arachnida; order Ixodida; family Ixodidae; genus Haemaphysalis; species Haemaphysalis longicornis. Next base: position 47,422,307 of record CM023457.1, on the reverse strand, counting down.
GCAGTTGTGCACTGCCCAGGAACTGCTCTGGGCGGGCACAGAAAAGAAACCACACGTCGTGCTCAAGCCTCCTTTAACGTCATTTGGACTGCTCAAAAGTGCTCCAAGGCCCATTAAATGTTTATGGCAGGTGCAACTTTTAAAAAATCATCATCATCACCAGCCTATCTACGCCCACTGCAGGGCAAAGGCCTCTCCCATTATTCTCCAATTACCCCGGTCCTGTGCCAATTTATCCCTGCAAACTTCTTGATCTCATCTGCCCATCTAACTTTCTGCCACCCCCTGCAACGCTTGCTTTCTCTAGGGATCCACTCTGTTACCCTTAATGACCAACGGTTATCTTGCCTTCACATTACATACGCTGCCCACGTCCATTTATTACTTCGTAATTTCTGCTAATATGTCCCTTAACACGTGTTTGTTCCCTGACCCACTCTGCTCTTTTTTCGTCCCTTAACGTTACACCCATCGTCTTCCGTTCCATTGCTCGCTGAGTCGTCCTCAATTTACGCTGAACCCTCTTAGTGAGCCTCCAAGTTTCTGCCCCGTAGGTGAGTACCGGTAAGACGCAGTCGTCGTACACGTTCTTTCTCAGGGGCAAGAAAGAAACCACTCATCAACAGCGAACAAACAGACAACAAGGTCATCTGCTCCACGAGCCACAAGCAGATGACATGGTTGTCTGCACCCATCAGCAGCGAGTAGACAAAGTGTCTTAAGGACACTTTTCCCGTGCGCCGTCAGTGCTTCAATACAACTGGCAACTAGCCCTGCATGGGGTCGCCAAAACACAGTACCCGTATAAAACCAGAAAGCACGGGGCAGGTTTCGGCAAAACGCGAAGACTGGACGTGGTGGCGTTCTGCCTGCTCACCTCCCTCGTCGGTCATGACCGGCACGACCACGGCCGGTCCGCGTCCGGCAGGGTTGAACACTTGCAGAGACACCAGGTACTGCGTAAACGTCTCCAAGTTCCGAATGGTGTATTGCTGCATAGGGTGGCAGAAGCGAAGGAAAGAGGTTAGAGTCAGAATAGACCCCTGCAGTGTACCGTGCAGCAGCTGTAATGGTTCCATAAACGAAGACTACATTGCTCGCTTTTATCTCAACTTTCAAGCTCTGAAGAACCACTCTCAAAACAAAACTCTGGCCACGGCTGCGAGGGCAATCGAATGAATCGTTATTCCCAACATTTCGAGCAATCCCGAAGTGTCTGATACATTAAATTTAATTTACCACACGACACACATGTAGGTGGCTCGCTTGGCTAAACATTTAGAAACAGCGCAGTGTCTGAAACACAAGGACAGCAAGGAAGAAAGTGATAAAGGTAAACCCCCAAAATAAAAAGGTATCTAGAGCACGCACTTGAAGCAGCGCTATAGAACTGCAAGTTGGGCAGAGAGATGCTTAATTTGACAACAGCACTGATTCGCAAGATACAAATGCACGCCACTGGTACTATAAGACTGATTACACTTGAATCCTGCCTTTTGCACTGCCGAAAAAGAAAAATGTCGCATCAGCTGTAGTAACAGACACAACCCAACCATCATGCAGTGTCTACATTGGATCTTCAACAAAAGTAAGTTCGAGTTGCTTCCATGAATATAACATCACGTATCCACTGTATGTTATTAACTTCTTTTCCTTTCAATCACAAAACTCCTCACTAAGTGAGGAACAGATCAAGGCACAGGATCTAAAGATGCATGCACACCTGTCATTTGTTTAGGATGAAATAATACTAAACAGCAAAAGTAGGAGAAAGTTAATGCGCAATGTGTCGCGTCGTTTTCGATAGTGGATGCATCTCCATGGTCAGAGATGACCCCCCCAATCCCTTCACTCCTCACCTAAGCAAAAAAATATGACCACTGTACTTGTGACCATAGTTCACTGCTCGCAAATGAGCAACGTACCTGGCGTGTTGTGAAAAAAGTGCCGCACTTTTCACAAGCACACTCACAGATTTTTTTTTTTTTTTTTTTTGAAACTGACAAGAAATTAGCGGTGGCCTCACACCAAGGTATTGAGCCGCTCTGCAGGCCTTTTGCTGGTGAAAAAAAAAAAAATGCATGCACTGATGTAGAAGTTACCGGTTGAAAACTGGACCGAGCAAACAATTAGGCAAGACGAAGCTTCGAACAGTCCCGCACTGCTCAAAGATAAAATTTTTATAGCAGTTGGCTTGCAGTGATATCAGGCTGGCTTGTAAAGCGAAGGACTGCGAAAAATTACGGTCACTTCACTGAAAGTTCCGTGAATTTGCATTCCTTTCACACATAAAATTCAGTTAGCATTGCGCCGATTGTCTTCTGCCTGTTTAGTGACGATGATTTACTAATTTACTAAAAAATTTAATGACGAACAGCTCAATCATCCTGAGATTGCCTGCACGACGGATGTATTAGAAAAGCCGGCTTATTCGTGCCGCTGAGTAATGACCTCTAGCTGCAGTGACCATTAGCTTAGAAGACTGGCCAAACATCTATACTTAGCAGTTAATAAGAGCTCAAACATATAAAATATGTCAGACTGTGCAAACAAATACAAATCATAAGTTCAACTGAGGTCACAAATGCCTTGCTGACGACAGCAAAGCGAGAACTGACATATGAGCCGGCTGATTGGTATTCCTCCTAGCCACAACCATTCCAAGACAAAATTACTGCGAATTCGAAAGCATGCACTGAACTTGTACAATGGGAATTCACTACAATCGGAAATCAGATATAACGGTAATTCTAATCCAATCAAATGTGAACTTTCGCCTATGTAAATTCAGTGAAGCATATTTGCAGGAAGTAAATATACTATAAAAATACCTGTCTCACGCACGGTGAAAATAAAACGAACAATCTTTACAGCAATCAGCCACAAGATCATGTTCTAACATGACAGCCAAACTGCCCTGTCGGCTCATGAGTGGGAGAGGAGGGAGGAGGCATGTATGCGCAAGCAGGTTGAACATGGCGCAACATGATCGAACATGCATCAATGAAATCGGCCTGAAACCAAAGCCACACCGCAACCGCTCTCATTTTCACCAAACGCAAAGCATACTCCGTAAGAATGCATTTCTAGACATACGGCACCAGAAACTCGCGAACAAAAACCGCTAGCACTTTTCTCAGCGCCCCAACCTGTCGTCGCTTTTCCAACTTGGTGTCGTAATCCCGCAACACTGCGTCTTTGGGTCGCGAAAACGCGACCTACGTGAGGACTACGATATTTCCTACACTGCCAAACTTCTTAACTAGCTGTGTGTACTCTTCAACGTTGCTAGAACGCTCGCTTTCAGCGCCTCACGGACGGTAATTTCGGGCACCGCGCACAAACAACCACACCTTGCACTTTTCTCGCGGAACTAGTTTCGGGCGCAACTTCGCCAAAGAGTCGGAGCAGGCAGCCTCGGATCAGGAACTCCGCGCTAGTTGCGAGCGCTTCTCCGAGCAAAAATCGCGCCATCCTCCAGCGCTTACCCGTTGAGTTTGAGGACTGATCAGGCAACGGACTAGGTGAACACCCTGGCCGCGACGATTCATTCTCGATCGCGTCGAACCATGGTCGATGCGTTGCTTCTTTTCGTTGTTCTTACTTGACTCCCCCGTCTCTCTTCGACCCAAACAACCGGCGCCTGGCTTTGTCTACACGCGTCTCCCATTCATACTTTCGGCCGATTCCCGGCGACTCCGCGACGGTCGGACACCGAGGAGAGAAAACGTATCCCGGAAGAAAAAACGCGAACACTCGAAAGGGTCCAGGATCACCACCGAAAAAGAAAGGAGTGCTCTCTTGCCTTCGAAGAAAGGATGCGGACTCCGTGATCTTCGCCGTGGGAAAGGGAATAGAAGATCCTCGTGAAAGACTGATGAAATGCTGAGGGGATGCCTTTTTCTCACTTTGAAGCGGACATTTAATGCGGGTCGCCTTTTTTACGGCGAGGGGGGTCGGGCTACCACCGCTCTGACGGGCACACAACCTAGACACCGCGGCGGTGAGAGCAGCCAAGACGACCGAACAAACACACCAAAACACAAGCACGCCGAAATAAAAATGAGCCTAGCCTCGCACCCAGCGCCGACGCGAGCGCACGGCATTTAAATGACCGCTCGGCGAAAATCACGCGTGAACTCCAAGGCGAATTAAAGGAACGTTTAATAACTGTCAAAAATGATCTAATTTATTAACCATCTCTCTCGTACCGATGCAATTTAGGAGTGAAATAACTCGGCAAAGTGAAGTCGGCTTCGCTTGTCAAACGTCCCTTGAGATGGCAGCCGAAGCGTTGAATTAACTTCTGCGCTATGAAACGAGATGGCGCGCCGGTCGCAGGCGCGTAGCAGACGATGCGCGCAGCAGACGACGGCGTTGCTGGGGGGAAGCCAGTGGCCACAACTTTCGGTTTAATGAGTGCTTTATCATTTTGTCGGTAACAAGGCGTACGAACCAATCCGGAAATTTTAAAATTACATTGGGAATACATTATTCAGCTTTATAATCACTTCGGTGTTAGCAGCCGTTCTTCCGCTAAGAAGTTGCTGCGCAAAAATGAAAGAAAAGGACGATTGGTAAAACGAACGTGCGTGCTTATATAATTACCATAACGTGCTAACGACCCAGAAATTGGCAATACGAGCACAATTATAAGCTGATAACGCGCAAATACAAGGGCGATTGATAAATGAATGTACGCGCTTCCATGATTAAAAATGTACTATCCACCCACAAACTGTCAATACGCACACAATTATAAGCTGATAATGTCGTAATATCGAACAATTAAAGGAGAGAGACACAGCTCTGGGGATTATGCCTAAACTTTCAACTCGACACACCGCGGAGTTGTGTGGTTTATATAATTCCTTTTCGTTCATCCTCTCAGCGGGCAAACCAACCGGTCGCTCACGAAGAGTTCGTTATTTGAAATACCGATAGTATAGTATTTGAGAGTTCGAAAGTTAGTTATTTGAAACATGGCTCCTCTCTCACTACGACGCAACACAGATATGGAGATAAAGAAGGCGCTAGAGCCACTAAACAAATTAAGCTTTCGCGTATTTAGTGGCTCTATATAGGAAGCACGAAGCAAAGATGTGCGCGCGCATGCGCAGTCCTCACCGTCTGCTTGCTGTCTCGCACGATGATCTCTCGGCTCTCCTCTTGGGACTTGTCTCGCGGTCGGTACGTGATGCGGTAGCCTTCGAATTCCCCATGAATGGTGTGCCTCGGGGGAGCCGTCCACTGTATACGTATGGTGGAACTGCTCGTGTTCTGGGCGTGCACGATGGTCGGCTTTCCCTCCGGCACTGCAAGAGGCGAAAAGGAATATTCGGAGACCGTAAGCACTGTTCCTTTGCCTACGGTTTTGACATCGGCTTTTGTTTCAAGCAGCACGTGCTTGGAGTAATGCTATCAACAGCAACAAGAACAACAACAACATTACCGGCATTTGCTCCGTATATCGCGGTACCGTTAGACACTCAGAAACATTCAAATAAGACCTGATTACCAAAAAGAAGCCCCTCTTGTTTCACCGCGAAATTACGCGCTAAAATGAACCTAATCATGGTGGAATCGCCGCAGCTGAGGACGAGAGTTCAGCGTGAAATCCCCGGTTCCACCACCCGATAACGAAATTCGTCAAACAGGGGATCGGAGTTTGAGGTGGGGCGCACGCATCGTCTATAGACTATATATACCTTCACGAAGCGTGACCATGTAGAAGGACTCCTTGCTGGGCTTGCTGGCGCCGATGGCGTTGACGGCCAGCACTCGGAACGAATACACGGTGAACGGTTTCAGACCGATGGCTTGGAAATTGGTGCTGTTGTCTGACGTCATCACCTTGTTCCTCGTGTCCCAGTCACCCTTCTCGCCGATCCTGCGCGAGAAGAGAAAGTGATCGTCAGGCGTGGTTTCAGCATGATTATCGTAGAAGAAACAGCCCCAACAGTCTCCAACAAAATGGCGCCTTGCTACGCAGAGGGTGGAAAAGGGGCGCTCGTTGACATCGTCGCTTCCTTTACTCTTGCTTTCCTTTACCTCATACCATATGTAAAATGTTGCCGTGGAGCTGCGAATGTGAAAGAGCTAAGTATGTAAAGAGAGAAAAGGGTATGCTTCGTTCTTTCCTTCTAGAGGAGGTAAGAAAAGGGCCACCGTACTGACATCACGGCTACCGTGAAACCGCGGCAGTTGAAACATATAGAAATGCTACCGCATTACAAATACAACACTAGCCAAAAATGCTGAAACATCATCGCCGAATAGTGCACCAGACGACGGCAGTATCCTAGCTACCAACGTCGACATAGTGTGAAGCCAGAGATTAATAGAAATTCTGTATAGCTGGCTAGGGTGATGTAAAGAAAATGTGCCCGCCGGATTTTGTATAAATGATTCGCTTGAATTGAATTTTTTGTGAGAATAAAGGGCGTTGTGCGTTTTGCTTGTCTCATTCGGCGGTCAACCAAGCCCAATAGGTGAACCCTTCGTATACAGTATTGAGAGAAACAGTTCTTCTGCGTGGCAACGCTCCGGGGTATAGTTGCGCGCCATTTTTGAACGCCATTCGGCATTCAAAAAGTTTTTTTTTCCTCTCGTGTCAGTATCTTGCTATGCCGTGTATTTGATCAAGCAACAAGTAACGCCAATTCATTCACTTACAACCATTTATTGGTTTTTTTACGAACAATTTTTCTTAATGACCATTCATAACTTTCTAAAAAGTTAAAAATCATGCTCGCTTCTTTTGGAGGAAGTGTCTTGCCTGCAGCCATATAAATTTGTCTGCATCTCAAAAGAACAAAGTTTGACAGAGTCGAAAATGACGCTCGAGCCATAACGCTGAAACGCAGCCCCCCTAAAAGCGCTGAAACAAAGAGAATTTGCCCTTAACTATACTGACGAAATACAGCCTTTTCAGTACCACATCGACATCCTGCGCGGAATTTTGCATAGCACAAGCCGGTAGTCCTGAACCCGACGAAGAGAAAGTTACCATTGAAAATTGCTTGTTCTAGTCGTGCTTCTCCCGGAAAAAAAAGAAACGCCGGAAATAAAAATAAATAAAAAATGGGCTGACAAGAATGGTTGCCCATAAGGCTGTTCTTCCCCCACAGAGAGCGGTAAACTGCCGGTGAGTGAATGCGTAATGCAGGCAGATAGGGGAATACTTTATTTAAAAAATAAAATGAAAACGATTCCTCACTAGACAATCGTGAGCGAATTCATAACAGAACGAAAAAGTGACATGCGCGTACAACACGGAGAAATAGAAGCAATCACAAACTCATCTCCGTCTATACGGTCGAGGATGTACGACTTTTATAAACGCAATGCAGCGGGCAATCACACATTGTGCGTGTGTGTGTGTGTATGGGAAAAAATTCACCGCGACAGCGAAGCACTTCCTGTTTCAGATACAAAAAAAAAGAAGGTCTTCGGGAACAATTTCAAACCGCACCGGCCGTTTCGCGGTTTAATTTAACGACGGCGGTGAAGCAAGGAATGAAGAAGAGCGGCTTCATTGAAACAGAACGAAACGCGGAAGTAGTAATAAAAAAAAAGCAGTTTTGGTCGAACGAGTCTTGTCTCATTACGGTGGAGTGCACACGCGACGACAGCGCCTCCCTACATTCGCATGGGTCGTTTAAAAACCGCGGGCTTCCATTTGTACGGTCCAGAGTGTGTGCATTATCTCGGCAATCTTTATTTCGCGATACACAAAGCTTCGCGCGCACATAAAGGAAAACGACATGGCCAGTCTGGGTCATTAATCGACGAGGCCGCGCCGCCGTTGTGCTCGATAAAAAGGGAAATCCAAAAGGGGGAAAAAATGTTAAACGAGGTAGCAATTAAGGGTAGCAGCGACAAGGGCCGAGCTTCAGTTTTTACGGCGAATCCGCTAATCGCGCGAAATCCGTTGTGTCGCGTTCGTTTCGCTTTTTTCTTTTTATTACGCATAAAATTTGGCGCCAAAAGAACAAGCGCGGGGACGCGCAGCAACAAGGGGTATTCATCTTTTTTTTGGAATGGAGGCAACATGCACACAGCTCCAGTTTTTCCGACACGCGAGGAATAAAACGGAATTGTGCCATTATTGTCGCGAATACGTCGTTGCGAGGAAGGTGCACAAGCTTCCTTGTTTCCTCGTTTTTGGAAGCGATTCTACGTGTGGGTAGCGGGGACTGAGTTATAAATAAAACCGAAGCTATTGTTGGTCTCCTGTAATTATCTCGGGTCTCCCACGAGCGAAGGGCGAATACAACGCGGAACGAACTGAACGTACCTTAGACGGCGATACGATGACAGCATATATAATATATAATAATCATATATATATATATATATATATATATATATATATAATATATATTATATATATATATATATATATATATAGATAGAGAGAGAGAGAGAGAAGAGAGAGAGAGAGAGAGAGCAATCAGAAAATGGGAAATAAGGTGGTCAGAAAAGACAGAAAATAAGGGTTGGCAGTCAAGAAAACTCGGAAAGCAAAGGGGAGGTTGTGGTGGGTCATAGAAATAGATGAAGAATTTTTGAGTCAAAATAAAGTGGTGAAAAAATGCCCGCCGGTGGGATCCGAACGCACGACCTCCAGAATACCGGTCTGGTGATATATATATATAATATAATATAATATTATATATATATATATATATCGGTCAAGACAGCGAACTTCGAGGGAAGGCTCATGGGAAGGAATTAACATTTTTTTAATATACTTTTTTATGTTTGAAAAAAGAAGCCCATATTTGATATCTGCCTGTAACGACAGTGACTTTTATGCATATAACTTGACTAAAGTCTACCGAATGAAAAAAAAAAGTACAATGAATCTCCCGGTGTGGGACACAGTTAACCAAACTAAAGCTTTCCGGCGGCCACTTCATTTCTCACAGACTGCCCAAATAGCCCCGAACAAAATATAAAGTCAAGACTCGTTATAACTAAATCGCTTTATATGAATTCGAAATCCCTTTATACTTCATTCAAACTTTTTTGATGGCTCGCACTCCAGTGCTTCGAAAGCAAGTTATACCCGCTTTTAGCGAAATTCCGCTTATAATGAAGTAAGTTTCTTGTACCGAGAATTTCTATATATATCGAATGTTTACTGTGTTAGATTTGACATGATGATAACCTTTTGTTATGTACTTATGGGCGGCGTGGTTCCGAGTCCAACGGAGTCTAGTTAGTCCCTTGTATAAGCTCACGTGCCCTTAACGTTCATCCACAACCAAGGAGGCGGCCACTCACTAACATATTTGCCCACAAGCGGCGTGGCTGTAGATAGTGCTCTGCGAAGAATATTTAACGCGCTTACGGAATCAGATAACCCGTGGGTTATTCATGAATCCTAAATTATCGACCGTCTAATTTATTGCTCTGATCCTCATTATCGCTTCTGATTCAAGCGTACGTTGCCCGCGCCAAAGCTTTTACGGCTCAATTAAATTCAGCTTTATTCTTCTCATTTTCGAAGAACAAAAATTGAGTTCAGAGGACTCCCGCCGTCTTCCGACAAAGGCAATACGGTCTATATAACGAACGAACGAAGCCGGGGAAATTAAGTGCACTTTTCGGCAATATAGACGAACGAAAGAACGAATATTTCGTGCAGCGCACAATAGACGCGAAAATGAAAAAGAGAGGCGCGAGGGGAGGGCCTTGGGGAATCTCATTAGAGCCAAAGTTCACTATGCAGAATAACTGGCGCGCGCATACACGAGCGAGGAACGGGGAATCAGGCGGGATTTAGCTTATTAGCATAAAGCTATCCACTCACGCGCTCTTTGTATTTCGGCGACGAGCTCGTGCCGAGGTCTATATCCTCATAAAGAAGCGTTTGAGTCGAACTAGCGGAGCACGGAGTGCCGAGCGAGAATATCGACGCGTAAGCGCCGTGGCCAAAGGGAAAGCAATGTAACAACGGGAAAAAAATGTAAGAATCCAGGACGAAAAATACGTATAGGCGCTGAAAAGCGGAGACGACTCGGAGCCGACGAGATAGGCCGAAACTTAATTTGAAACTACGGTAACGGTTGTATCTTTTGTTCATTCTTGAAATTCTTTTTCATTCCCGGCCCCCTAGCCGCGACCCCCCCCCCCCCCCTTTTTTTTTTAACCCTTTTCTTTTTCTCATACCCTGAAGCGCTCGCTCACAGTGTACGCTATAGCTTTTGTAGCGTTCTACACGCAATCTGCCCAGCGGAAATGGAAGAATTTCAGCAAAGCTGCGCTCTGACGCATATACGACGTACATGTGGAATGTAGCGTAAAGCTAAATTCTCAGAAATATAACTTTCGGGAACGAAAAAAAAAGGAGAAGGGAGGAGGTTTTTACTTTTTTCTTCATCTGTCGAGACACGCGTTGTTGGCGTCATAAGCTAGCGGAATTGATATAGAGTTCCGGCGACGTCGTGAACCTATTGGATATCGGCGAATCGTTTTGCGTCGCTCGGCGGTCAAGCGCGACAAAATCGGGTCCCGTGGTCGAATGTGCCGACTCGAAAACGGGATGGTATTTTGCGGAGTACTCACAGCGCATGCGTGTGACACAACGATGAACAGAAGGACACATGCGCATCGTTTCGTGTACATGTCTTTTTGATTGTTGTCACACTATTGGTGGACTACTAGTAGACCGTAACGAATTCGCGGTATTGAAGTTTTCGTTTGATTGACTGCAGGGTTTAACGCGCCGACGCAACGCAGGCGATGAGGCGCGCCGTAGTGGAGGGCTCCGGATTAATTTTGACCACCTGGGGATCTTTAACGTGCGCCGAAATCTCGTACACACGGGCGTTTTTTGCTTTTCGCTCTCCATCAGAAAAGCGGCCGCCGCGGCCGGGAATCGAACCCGCGACCTCGTGCTCAGCAGCACAACGCCTTAGCCACCGAGCCACATCGGCGGGTGAAGTTTTCGTTTTACTCTAAGTTTTGCAAGTCTCCACTAATAATTCCACTTATAACGAAGTTCCCCTTATAACGAAGTCAGTTTCCTGTTCCCATGACTTTGGCATGACAAGAGTTCACTGCATGTGGTTTTAGAAGTGGCATACACTCTACAGACCACGTAGTAATTCATTATAGAAACTGCATGCCGACCACCATTTACTATCAGTCGTCGCACGCAGGTGTCAGATGCGCAATAAAGATTTTGTCTGAGTTATTTCTTGGTTCTGTGCTTGCTAATTATGCAACGAGCCAAAATCAGTTGGGTCTTACTCCAAAGGGTGCGTTGAAGTTCGCGGACAGTCCGCCATGTTAGGCCCCGGTCCAATTCGAACGAAGCAGTGAACGAAGACTGCTTGACGGAGGCAGGCTTTCCTCTCTAAACGAAAGAGTGACGCCAGCGCCACTTTTTTGTGTACTAATGTTGTGACAAATTAACGTTGTTTTATTAGAATACTTAGTATATATTATTGGTGGTGAAGATGCTTTTGTTTAGTTCTTAAATCACATAATGTTTGTAATAATAACGGCAATAGCATTTACGAAAATTGCGGCTTGCGTGTCTCAATATGTCTGCTACAAAGTTGTCGTCTGCGTTGGTGACCGCTGCGTCGTTTCAATTCTGCTTCCTTTAGACGTTAATTAAACTGCTACGTAGCTTGTCTACCAAGCTGTCCGCGAACTTGAATGCAGTCAAAGTCAGCCAAAGCCAGATCGGTCTTATTCACAAAGAAAGGTGATTTGAAATACGTCAGGTTCGCTGCACGTTGACTGATTTGTAAGAAAACTTTATACCACATGTCCGGTGATAGCGTTCAGTCGGCTTTGGCCGACGACGTCGAAGATGCAACATGCTCGAAGGAGCAACGCAAAATTAATAATTCGGAGCAACAAAAACACACATTCTTACGGGCGCATGCAGGTGCAGTGAACTCTAAAAAAAAAGCGGAAATAAACGCGACCGTACTTGTCCACAAGACCCCAAAAGTGAAGTCTCTCATAACTGTCTCTCATCTCTCCATGGCCACCTCTTACGCTCTTCACATCCTGTCTCAGTCCGCCCATGATAAAGATAATAAACGCAATTTGAAGTTTCGCTGAATTCAATTCAATTTTTCTGCATTATCACTGCTGGCGCGCCATATGTTAGTTTAGGATCGTTTGTCAGTGTTTGGCTTGGTGCTCGAGCAAGGCTTGAGCGCAGGCTTTTTTCTTTGTATTTTTTGGTCAAAATGTTGTTTTTCGCGCGTTCTTTGTGTTTGCTATCACAATGATCACGCCCACATCAATGTCTAATTAAAAGAACAGTGCCAATATTAGTTAAAGGGGCCATGCAGACAAAATACAAATTTGTTTTATTCGAAAGATTTCGCGTTCTATAGTGCCCCCAGCGCTTGTCCGTAAGCAAACGATGCTTTATTCGTTCAGGAAACAATAAATTTAAGTTAAAATTTTGATTCTCCCGCCAAATCGTGTGTTGTTATGACGTCTGTGATGACATCACAAGAGCAGGCCAAGCTAGTGTGCTGCGGAGCTTTCTTCTCCGTTAGTCAACTTAGATGGCACCGCCATACCGTGGCGGGCCGTTTTCTACCTTTTCTTTGTTTTTGACCGTATTTGTATCTTGACTTGTTTTTGTTAAGGTAAAAAGTAATAGTTTCGTGAAACATGGTGTTCGCTTGACAAATACTGCCCCGTCGCTTACACTAGTCGGCCAGTGTCGTCTGAGACAACCCCAAAGCGCCAGAGTGCTGTGCAGCTAAAACAAGCACAGTGCGCACAGTACCAACAGCAGTACGCATCGGTTTTCTATGTTTACTTGTAGTTTCGTAACTTCCATTGTTTCCCCCCCCCATTCTTACTGCTATAAAATGAATATGCATTACATTTAAATGCAATTGCCTAACTTGTATATGTTTTTGCCGGCTTCAGCCAATCGCACAGTTGGGCACATATGACATCATAGGTTCTGTTGCAGGAAATAAGCTAGTGGGTCGCATGGCCATCCCCTTTTTTTCCCCCGAATTATGTAGCTTATTTGAGAGAAGTTTACGTTAATAGTGGTGTCAGTATGATGCTAACGAGGCAATCTTTTGAAAGAAGCAAACTTGTATTTTGTCTGCACGGCCCCTTTAAGTATTATGTTGTGCTTCAAATATGCCTTATGCTTCCTTTTCGCTAAGCACTGTTTCCAGGTATGAAGTCTGCTACAAATGTGGTTTGGAGAAATTTTGACTGTATAAACGTCTCGTTCAAGGATTCTTTCACCTTTTTGGCTGGGAGGCTGAATCAAGGCACTGAGGTACAGACATACGGACCAAAGTGTTCGCGTTTAAGTAGTCCAAGAAAGACTATACTAGCTGTGTTACTAATTAAAAGAACGCTGTTATTCTCGGTTATGTACTTACATTGTTCCTCAAATATACCCGAGGTTTCCTTTACGTCCTTTGCACTGAATAACTGCGCACATTTATGATCCATGCCAGGAGCTTAGGAACAGACCCGCCAATACTACTTCGTATATTCAAACATTGTTTTACCTTGGCCGGGTGGATAAATCGAGCGACAGACAGACAGGCAGACAGACCAAAGCTTTTCGCGTTTAGGTGGTCCAAGAAAGACTGTCGCCTTTAAAATACCTGACGTGTACCTTAACACACATCTGTAACTTGCATCCGTGTTACGCGGCCCCGGAGGTGCGGCTTCTCAGCACGACGTCTTCGTCAGCAAACAGCTTCTCCGCATGCAAATGTATGCAGTGAAGCTGCCACTTAGGAGCTTTTATGCACTGCGGGAAAGCGTCCACGTATTTTTTAAAAAGAAAAAAGACTGATGGTGCTTCAGAATACTTTAAGCAATCACATTAAAGGAGCTAAGATCTAGTTAAAACAACCCATCAAAAAGAAAAGGTGATATGCAAATATCCAACAACGAAAGAGAGAGAGAGAGAGAGAGAGAGAGAGAGAGAGAGAGAGAGAGAGAGAGAGAGAGAGAGAGAGAGAGAGAGATAAGACTCAGTGCACTCACGTCCCATACTTACAGCCCTCGTGATCTTCCTCCTTCTGTCTCTTGTTAAAAAATAAGCACAAAATCTTGGAACAAGCCGTCTAAAGAGGCGCTAAGGACGTTACGGACGCTAAATAAGGACGTTAAGGTATAAAGCCTTGTATTCGTGCACCGACCAGCGGAAGCGGTCAGAGAGAGGTTGAGAGCATCACATCAGTATCTCCACAGAGCCATAAAACTAAACGCCAGCTTATCATCGTCGAGAACAGCGATAAAGGGTTCTCTCGGCAGATGTGCGAGGTATTACACCGTTTTACGCGACTCTATAACTGAACCGAAAAAAGAAAATGTAGGTAGCACCGAAGCAGTAAGATTGGCGTTTTACGGTAAACACCGACTCAGCTCATACCATTCACTCAGGGGAAAAAAAAGCAAGAAAAACTTCCAGAACAACGATACCAAAACAGGGTCACAGCTCACTCCCGTGCGGGCTCGGTTAACCTACAATGACGTGACATAAAGACCGTTGCAACGGCAGCGCCGTCAAGCAGATTTGTCGACGTCCGCTCCAATTACGGCTCACTGCTCTCCGAGCCCGGAAGGGAAAAAAGCTTCCCCAAAATGGCCGAAAGGGATTCCCAGGTCATCCCAGTGGTGCCGCGCTACCCTCCCGTCGCCGGTCATTCCAGGCACTACGGAAACATACAAAAACGGGGAAGATTGATGGCGAGAAAAAAAGGGGAAAAACGGGGCCCTTTCAACCGCGGAATTCCTCTTTACAAGAAGGGAACTAAGAGATAATGGACGGGGAGGCGCTCTTCCCTGAATAGGGAGAACATCTCCCCTTTCCGGTGTCCTTAGCTTCCTTGCAAGGCGCGCGTGCTTTTCCGCATCGCATGGCTGTCAGGAGGTAAAAACAACGCAAAAGGGGGAAGGAGCTTTCGGGATAGGACACTCGAGCACCGTGTCGAAGGAAGGACTGACTCCCGATTTTCGTTGCTCATTAGGGACCGCCGCGCTGGGAACTGGTGCCGATGCGTAAACAAGTAAGGGAAGCTGTTTGGACAGCACTGCCGATCGGGTGGAGTTAATTTTCAGGAGTGGTTGAGTGTCCAATTTCAGTAACCCTAATTAGGGAGGACGAGTGGCTGCGAAAATTGGGGTGTTTTGCTAATGGGTCATCGCGTTTTATGTTAGAAGAGTTTCGGGTGCCAGTAAAACGCTATAAATGAAAGTGGGTTCTCATACTGGTGCACGCAAAACCACTCCGTGACCTCCATTAATTTTTCTCGCACACTCACTCACTGAAAAGCTGACTTCGTTGAGAAGTTAAATGATTGCTTCTTTAAAATGTGTTCCCGTCTACTGGGGAAAATAATGCTTCACATGTTACAAAACAACAAGCTGACAATACAATCCCTTCCAAGTGGGAACGTTTCTGATCCTACGCTGACGTTTTTTTTTTTTCGTTTCCGGCATCAGTAACCTCTACCTCACATTTAAAAAATGTAGTTGGCACTATACTCAATCTACTGGCAAGTGTCCCTGAAAACTGAGTTTCAAAACATGCGCCTTCACATTATAAGGCCACAAAGAATTCCAAAAACAAGGTTATCTCTCCAGCAAATCTGAAATGTCTTCTGCAAGAAAGCTGCAGAAAGCATGTTTTCCTTACTTATAGAATATTCGGTCGCACTTGAACGTTAAGCTTTCGCCTTGGATTATTTGTGGCCCGCAATTTTTCACGCGGTCTAAAAAATTTTGACAAAGATTGTACAAATTTTTTTTCGGGTGAACTTCGTGCAACGCATATAAACGGAGTCTATCTGCGGCCGAAATAGTAAATCAGAAACTGGATTTTAATTGCATCAGCCTCCAAAGCCTTCCTCCCCCCCCCCCCCTCCCCCCCCCCCCCGCATTCCTCCCGGCTTTGCGAACTCTCGTAGACCGTGGACGTTTCCAAAACTCGACAAAAGCGCCAGAGCGGAACTGCGAAGCCGTATACGCCTGTCTCCAATCCAATCCCCCAGGCCGAATTGAAAACAAACCGGCACCACGGACAACCGGCGCACAAAACGCAACCAACCGTGAAAAGCCCGGCCGCGGCCCCGGACACGAGTTCCATTCCCTCGGAGTCGCGATTTCAGGAGGGTGCGGTCAAATTTCATTTTCCGCGTTAGAGAAGACAGGGAAACGAAGGTTCCTGGGACGAACGCAGCGCTTGACCCAGGCTACGCCGACGGCCTCATTTGACGGTTTTTTTTTTCTGTTGTTTTTTTTAGGGGCGAAGCACCGGGACCTCGCTTTGTCCGGGGCTTGGCGTCCGTGTACACAGTCACAGTGTTGCGCATGCGCGAGGAGCATTACATCAGATTGGATTATATTTGGATTGGATTTGATTGGATTTTGGATTTGGATTGAATTGGATTTGTATTGGATTGCATTGGATTGAAATGGCTTGGATTGGATTAAATTGAATTGTATCGGATTGGATTGAATTGTAATTGTATATACTGCACACACGCGTTGTCACTCATTTACATGCGCGAGTGGGCAATGCCACGGGTGATTTACGGTAAGAACGATCCCCAGTGCTTCGCCCACTCGTCATGATTCACATTCGTGGAGACGCGTGAATTTTTTTACCGCACGTACAACAGTAGCAATTTACTTCTTACATTCACGTACCCAACTCTGCCTGCCCTCTTCTTTCAATGAAAGAAACTTTCTCAGAGAAAGCCATAAAAAACTATTCTAGCTAAGTTATTCAAGGAAAGCCTCGGGTCGCTGTTTCATAAAACATCTCAGGTACATTGAATGGTTGTGTCAGAGGTACACAGGACCAGAATCAGACAGAAAGTCGGAGCGCCGGGAAAGAGAGGCAGCAGCGCCAAAGGAGGGTTATAAGGAAGGGCGTCGGACCATATAACGTTCTGGACGACGTCGCTTCATTCCGCATCGCATATGGGCGGAGGTTCACCAGACTATGGAGGAAGATCGCCACTGCGAATGAGGCTAGATTATCAGATCAGCACGAAGTTCAACAAAAAGTTCAACATCAGATCAACACAAGTTCAACTAGGCTTCAACCGTGACATATTTAGAAAGCCCTAAGCATCTTCAACAATTCTCAAGTGTTTTTTTTACCCGTAGTCGTTCACATTCCCTCATCACTTCGATTAGACCCACCTAAAATCCAGCAGACACAAAGACACGCTGCTCAACCACCGCCCACTAGAAAGGCGACAGAATGGAAAAAATGCCCGGCCATTCGGGCGATCTTCCCAAAATAGGGAGCGAACTTTCCCTTTCCGCCACTAAATCTGGCGCGGCGCTGTCATCGGCAGCGCTGTTTTCCCCTCCCCCCGCCATCTTTTGCATCCGCCCCTTCCGACTGCCGCAGTGCCCTATTGATTCCCGAGGGCGCTGGTGCCGAAGAAAGGGGGGAGAGCGAGAGGGGACGTTGACGAGGGAAAAACGGGATGAGGAGAGGTTTTCGGGGATAAAAATGGAGGAAAGAGGGCGTCGTCATGGAAACACCCTTGCGTTGTCCTCGAAGGCTGCGGCGCTCTGCCGCTCGCTTCTTCGATAGGGAAGGAGAGAAAAAAAAGATTCAAAGGGAGCATTTGGAGCAGACGACAAAAACACAACGCGCCTGGGGGAGAAAGGTCGCCGGTGCTTTCGGGGGCGAGAAAAAAAAAGGGGGGAATGTGTCCGGGAGAGGGCGAAGGATGTAGCGGAAGATGCTGGGCAGGAATGGAGAACAATGGGCAAAAAGGGCGGCGACTTCTATCCCCGTTTTATCATACTTTTTATCTCTTTTGCCCCTTTCTCTATCCCCGCTTTTAGGGATATTATTTGACTGGCGAAGGTTCCCTATCGAGTTTATACGTTGAGGGAAGGCGGTCGAGGATCTCGCGACAGTAGAGGGCGAAGCTTGTTATACCTATACACGTCCTCGTTTTATGGCTTTCCGAACGGCCGAGATGTCCTTCTCTTCCGGTTGCTCCATCCCTCTCCCGACCATCCTCTTCCACATCTTTTCTCTTCCTTCCGCGATGGAGGGAACATGGGGAGGCCGAACGGGACGAAAGGGCCGACGCGGAAGTAGAAAGGTGGAACTCGAAACTAGGTCAGAGCGTGAAAGGATGGCCGAAGGCCACACGTGTACGCTGGGACGTTAAATGGGGAGGATGCAACCGACCGTTGGTTTGGGGGGAAGAGGACGGGAAAAAGGGATGGTTGGAGAGAGGTCGCAAGGAAATCGTACGAAGCTTATCTATCGGTGAGCGCACGTTTAAGTCTGCGTCCCGGCTTTGTTTCGGTGCACTGAGTAACCAAAGGTGGTGTTTACGTTGGCCCCTTTTGCCATCGGAATATCTTTTCCGTGTTGCTTAATTAAAATTTTCGATTACCAGCATTTTGAGCATGCTTACGGTGCTCTTCTAATAAAAGAACAGCATCAGTCAGTTACAGATGCAGTGAGGAAAAGATATACACAGTAAATTCCCGTTAAGACGAACTCGAAGGGACCGTAGTAAAGATTTGTTCGAATTATCAGAAATTCGTGTTAAGCGGAGGTTTTTTGCATTGTGGACGTTACAAGAGAGCAAAAGTGTTGTTCGTCTTAACGAACAATGTTCGTTTTAACCCAAGTTTATGTATATATATATATATTATATATATATATTATGTGTGTGTGTTGTGTGTGTGTGTGTGTGTTTGTGTGTGTGTGTGTGTGTGTGTGTGTGTGGTGTGTATGGTGGTGTGTGTGTGTGTGTGTGTGTGTGTGTGTGCGCGCGCGTGTGTGTCGCTATATTCGTATCGCTGTGTCTAAGTGTTCGTTCCGCGTTGTATTCGCCCTTCGCTCGTGGGAGACCCGAGACCAACAATAGCTTCGGTTTTATTTATACCTAAGGTTTTTCCAAGCTTCCCCCACGTAGAATCGCTCCCCAAAAACGAGGAAGCACAAGGATGCTT
Source organism: Haemaphysalis longicornis (assembly GCA_013339765.2). Lineage (NCBI taxonomy): Eukaryota > Metazoa > Arthropoda > Arachnida > Ixodida > Ixodidae > Haemaphysalis > Haemaphysalis longicornis. The sequence continues at coordinate 47,403,332 of CM023457.1, read as the reverse complement.
ATGCACCTTCCTCGCAACGACGTATTCGCGACGATAATGGTACGATTCCGTTTTATTCCTCGCGTATGGGAAACTCGGGGCATATAGTCGAATTGGGGGCATAGTTTTGTTCGATGCTTCTTTTTATTCCCAACGCTGGTATATAAAAGCATCAACTAGCATAGCTGGTTTGACTTTTTCCCTGGGAGAGCATTCGCATCCCGTCTCCTCTTTCCCTTCGTCTCTCCCCCTCTTTCGATCTGATTTCTACTTCAGACACGAACTTCTGTAGTCGGCATCGCTCTGGAAAGCCACACGCTCGCGTAGAGTGCTGCTCCTCGTAACCGAAAACCCGTGTCTCAGTGTACGTCGTCTGCCGCGCTCTTCTCTCGGTCGGTCGCTGCCCCGGAACATCCGGGAACTTTCCCATCCATTTCGAAGGAAAACTGGGCAGCGCCTTCTTTTTTTTCTTTTTGAATCTCGCGCGCTTTTTCGGAAGAGGTCCAGCGGCCGTGCGTACTCGGCCGACTTCGATCAACGTAAAGGGCAGAATAGATCTCCGGTCCGGCGACGAGAAGCAGCAGCCATCCCTTCGAGAAGCCGCCGGATCCCCAGGGCGCCGCCGGGACCGCGGAACTATGTACCGAGGGGTTCGGGCTTTCTCTCGAGCTTGCACCCGGGGCTATTTACATAGAGCGATCAATGAGCGCCTAGACGGCGTATTGAAGGGCTTTCGCCGGCGAGAGCCTTACGGGTTATGAAGTATGTATACCTCTCGCGGTGGCGGCAACCCTTTCCTATAGCGGCAGAGAAAGCGAAGATCGCGGTATAAGAAAAAAAAAAGAACAAGTCGTTTGCGCAGGTACTGAGTGCTATGAGTGAGTGGAGACGTGAATATATTCCGGCTGGATTATCTTCCTTAACTGTTTCTTTTATTGTGTTAGACGTACTGCTTAGAACCGCTGGCTGTTATCTCTCCTATAGCTTTGTTTGGATATATCGGACTGGAGGCGTCGATATCGGCCGCGCCTGCTTCGATTGGCGGCTCCGGTGTAGATCGACGATCGCCCTCCAAGTGTCCTTCGAAAGGAGGAGCTCCCTGGGACGACGCCACGCCCAAGCAGACGCCCGGGACGGTTGATGGCGAGCCCGAGGAAAGGTGAGTTCGCGCCGGGCAAATCAGTGCAGGGACGAATCCTGTGACATGCCCCGTGCGTTGTCGCCGCAGAAACGGCGCCATGATTGATGTGCACGTCGGTGGAGAGACTGCAGGCGACGTCAGTTCGCGATAAAGGCTTCACTTGGCATCCCCACTTTCGATCCACGATGCTCGGTGCGCGCCATGGTTCATTGTTATCAATGCATTGTGTGTGCCAGGCTGCAGGCAGACACTCTGCTCGTATGCTCGTACCAATGTTCGTGCGCCATTACATCTGTATGACTTACATATAATAATAATGATAATAATAAATATAATAATAATAATAATAATAATAATAATAATAATAATAATACTAATAATAACATAAAACAATCGTGTTTTTCTTCTTTTCCATAATAGTAATCTCCATCATAATCGTCGCCATCATCATCTTCCTCTTCTTCATCACCATCATCATCGTCGTCATTGATTGATTCATTGATTGATTGATTGTAGGTTTAACGCGCCGACGCAACGCAGGTGATGAAGCGCGCCGTAGTGGAAGGCTCCGGATTAATTTTGGCCACCTGGGATCTTTAACGTGCGCCGATATCTCGTACACACGGACGTTTTTGCATTTCGCCTCCATCCATCGTCATCATCATACTCCCCATCACACCAGTACTACCGGCATCATCATCAACAACAACGTCCCGACATCCCGATCACTATCATCAACAACACCAGCAACGTCACGACATCCCAATCACCATCACCATCATAATCGTTTGTGAGGAGCTCCATCGCAACCCCGCGTATCATAGAAAATACAAGGGCAAATGACAATGCAATAATAATAAAAAAAGAACTGCACGCTGCCGCCCCTCTCGGGGGACTGGGATGAGTGATACTCCCCCAGAACGATTAGCCGGGTCCTCTCCTTCACGGGGACAACATTTACTGTGCGCTGACCAACTCTGCGTGTACTTAAGTTTCTATGTATACCTAAAGGAGCTCTGGGCGAATTGAAGATCGAAACAAAAAAAGTTAATAAAAATACCTAACCAATAATTAATATTCAAGGTTATTTATTGATTACGTCATTGCAAACAACCTAATAAATATACGTAAAGCAATACTGCTTTAACACTGGTTATACGTTGATTCCCTACTTAAAAACTTACTAATAATCAGCTATTGGGATTCGGAACTACAGCGTATTGTCTCAAGCTGCGAGAGTGACACGAGGGTAATTTATTCCTCTGCGCATAATTCAATGCCTCACAAATCTAACAGTGAATAGATTCGATCTTCTAAAATCCAATTCTGGACGGGCCGTGCCGAAGAAGCACTTGGGCTACTAGGCGCCGTAGCTCGGCGCCTAGTAGCTCAGGTGTTGAGAAGCGCATGCGCGTAGCGTAGGTGTAGCGTAATCAGTTGCCTTTCCTGCAGTGTGTTTTCGACGCGACATCCGCCATTTGTGAGACAGGCGCGTAGTGGTAACGTCACCGGCTTACAACGGCCGGTGCCGGAACCTGTTACGCATGAACGCGTATTCCCATTTCGCCTCATTAAGTTCCGTCACCCCGAACCTACAATTCGCCGCAGCGGCGATAGACTTGGCGCGGCAACCGCATCAATTAAGGGCCGATTAGACTCCCAGCCTCATTTAAGTTTCCGATATCCGCGGAGTTTCAAATAACCATCTGGTTACTGCGGCTTTCGAGACTCCTACCACGTGAGATTTCGTGCTAAATTGTGTGCCTAACACGTGATAGCCACCGTAGCGATAACCTCGTTTTCAGGGGCGAACCGAAAATGAACCGGTTCGAAAAAAAAAAAAAAAGAATAAGTCGATGTGAAATCGTAGAAATGTGGGGATGTAATGGCAGACGAAATAGAAGCGTAGGCCGGGGGCGGGAAATAAGGTTTATAGTTAAGTGTCGGGAGGACGGGATGGCAATATACGGGTGTGGCTGCCGGAAACGGCCGCGCGAGTCGTATAACGGCTCTTCCTAACGACAACACTGGTAACGACCTACGGAAATCCCCGAGCGGCGTTAAAACAGAGCAGAATCAAGAAGAGAGAGAGAGAGAAAAAAAAGAACTATAGGATGGCCGCGAGCAATAAAAAGTGCGCGAGAACAACGACGTGCTCGGAAAATCTATTATGCAGGTGGTGTTAAGCTCGCTGAATGCCCTCGAGTCGGGGTGTCCTTTTTTTGTTGTTCTTCGCGTTAATCACTCTCCACGCCGCACCACTTTTTATCGCGTGACATTTTCTACTGCAGTCTACTGTGACGTGACAGGTACGAGGAGAACGCTTCATGGTATGAGCCGCTAAAATGGCAACTGTCACTTCCCAGAATTCAGACGCTAAATATACCAAATGGTTCGATTGAAAGAATGGTTTGTGAAAACGTAGAACTGTCGAGTGGATGATGTGAGCTCTACGATTGATTCCCTTTTCTCTTCTTTCCCTTCACGTCTGTGCGCCAGCACAGCTTCCCGTCCGTCCGTCCGTCCGCCCGACCGACTGACGGACAAACTGACTGAAAGACGAAATAGATAGCTGACCGATCGAGTAAATAAAACATTACACGCAAGCTTATTAGGGGAATTGGCCAAGAAGTAATGAAACGCGCACGCACAGTGCTAAAGTAGAAAGGTATGCGTCGATCGCTTGCTCCCTCCCATCCCCGCTTGGTGTCCTGCTCGGCCGGAAGTTTATTTCTGCGTTTCAAGCCCTGTCCTGGACGATTATCCCAAGTAAAAAAGTCCAACTGCATTTTTTTTTTTACTTTCTGCCAACCTTTACCGCACTAACTTGGTATGAGTAGCGCTGTTGTTTGGCTAGAGGCAAGCGAATGCAACAAGGAACCATTTTATTCACCAGCTTACGCAGTAAGTATTGAGTACAGCCTACGTAAACAAGAAGAAAAAAAATCTGCCGACAAACATCAATAGACAGACTTTAAGAACCGAGCCCACAATAATATAGTAGACGGACTTGGACGAAGACGAACAGACAAGAGAGAGAGAGAGAGAGAGAAGAGAGAGAGAGAAGAGAGAGAGAGAGAGAGAGAGAGAGAGAGAGAGAGAGAGAGAGAGAGAGAGAGAGAGAGATAGAGAGAGAAGAGGAGAGAGGAGAGAGATAGAGATAGAGCATTTCGGGGGAAGGAAACCGGCCGCAAAAGGATCTACTCGAAATGCGCAGATCCGACTACCTGACCAGAAGGCCTTACTAGTGAACCACGATTCGGAGGCGACTCTGCCTATGCGAACAGGCGAAGCAAAAAAACGCACGCGCCCGTTACTCTGCTGAGGACAATACCAGGCCCGCCTAGCCAATCACAATGCGTGAAAAAAATTAACCAGGCACCAGTTACAGAACCAGCGCTTTTATCAAAGCCGTGTTTTAGGGTGGACTGGGGGGCAGGAAACGAAACAGGCGGCCCAGGAAAGCGCGCGAAAGGGAGCGGGAATTAAACAGGGAACGAAGTTCGCAATTAGGCGCCGAACGAATCGGACGACGCGCAGGACTGCGCGGCGAAACGGGCGGGGGCCGCCTCGAATGGAGGACATAGAATTTGAAGATAAAAAGGGGCTGGGGGGAAGACTTAACGACTTTTCGCTCTAATTAATAGATGCGAGCGGGAAGAGAGGCCGCTTTTAAATATGAATCGAGGAAAATATGGAAGGGAGTCTCTTGAATGGGGTCAGTGGCCATTATTTGGAGGATATCGTAGCTGCCCCAGAAAAGCGACGAAGCCGCAAGAAAGGAAATTTTAAAGGATGTATCCGGTGAATGAGGAAGGTACATGAGGACGAGAAGAATATGGCTCGAGTAGAAAAGGCAATAAATAGTCCAAAGAGATGATAATGATGATGAAGATGATGATGCTTACGGGGTCGAAGACGAAGATGTTGGTTGTGGCGAAGACGATTTCGATGATGATTGCGACGGTAATGGAGCTATTGTGGTGACGTTTACGAGGATCGACGGCGGCGTTGGTAGTACATTGATTGCTACGGCGGCGATGATGATGTCGACGACGACGACGATGGTAGTGGTGGTGGTGATGATGTATACGGTGACGATGATGATGATAATCATGATCTGGACTAGAAGGAGTCCAGATGAATTTCGTACCCGCCGCGGTGGCTCAGTGGCTAAGGCGTTGCGCTGCTGAGCACGAGGACGCGGGTTCGATTCCAAGCCGCGGCGGCCATTTTTCTGGTGGAGGCGAAAAGCAAGAACGCCCGTGTGTACGAGATTGCGGCGCACGTTAAAGATCCCCAGTTGGTCAAAATTAATCCGGAGCCCTCCAATACGGCGAGCCTGAACACCTGCGTTGCGTCGGCGCGTTAAACCCTACAATCAATCAATTAAATCAGATGCATTCCGTTCTAAATAGATAGGCGCTTCCCACAGCGTTTTTCATTAATGGCTCTGTGTTTGCTTTGGGCCTCGTGCAATGATACAGGCTCGTTGCTTCAGCAGGGCCTTCCGTACCCGCATTCTGTGCACTCTAGGACAGTCCTATGGTTCAGCTTCCCGAAAATCTACCCTGCACACCCATTAATTCAGCCAACAATAAAATTTCGGCGAATGACGACGCTGAGCACTATACGATCGGACTCAGAAGTTCGGTCCGCTGCTGTGACATCACTCCGTGCAAATATCGGGCAGTGTCACATGTCACGGATGCACATTTTTGAGCAAAGTGGTATGCGATTCTGTCATTCGTCAACTCGCTTCGTTGGCGACATGAATTGGTCTCACAAGTGCATTATGGCGAAGCCGAACCACGGGATTGCCTTACAGTGTACCTTTGTTCATTGTGCGCGATTATACGTACCCGCCGTCGTCATCATCACGGCGGTTTGGTTCAACCCGCTTAACACGCACGGCCATTCACAAGATTTCCTTTACTCGGCTTATTTATGCCCCTGAGGAATAAAAGAAAGCAAAGACCGCTAGCTGAGCCTCGGACTTCATCAAAACGCTCGACAAAAAAAAAAAAAAAAAGGACAGGAAGAAATCAAGGAGGAGGAAGCGGTGCAGAGCCCCCAAGGACGCGTCCTGGAGAGCCCATGCGTAATTGCAGTGCCCATTAGGCCAGTGCGGGAACCCGTGCAAGTATGTGCCGAAGGAAGGACAATTAGGCGAAAGCAATTAGCACGCCGGCGGATATATGTGTGCGCGCGCAGTGTACGCGCGCGTGAAATATCCGCCAAGGAGGAGCGCGACAACCGCGAGCGAATCTTGGCCGGCCGCGGCGCCTCCGGGGTAATCGTGAACGCCTCTCCTCTTCTGGAAGAACGCGCTGAGCGCAGATCCGTACCGCCGCCTTTGTGCCTCCGGGCGTAATTCAGTGGGAGTAACCCGAGCTGGTATCGGAAATAACCGGCGGCCGAGGAATCCCGAGTAACGGTGTGGTAGGTGCTCCGCTTCCAGCTGTAGCGTCGTTGCTCGTAGCCAAAGTGACCGCACGGTTCAGATTGGATCGGCGAAAGCGTCGAGATTTGGGAGCCTCTTCGTTGCCACAGCCTTTAAGTGCGTTAGCATTGAGTATATGTGGACTAGAAGGAGGAAACACGTCTGTCCGTCTGTCACACTTGATGCTACGAATATAGTGCTACGAGTAAAAGGCGCGCGCCTTCTAGCAATGCAATTAAGCTAAGTTGTGAACGCAGCTTTGGAGGGGGGCTTGGTTTATATCGCCTAATGGGGATACATGGGGCCTTATTAAAGGAGGCATTTAAAGTCCCCAGTGTTGTTTTCAAAGTTTGATACGACTACTTATACGTACCCTGAAAATATCTTTCTAGCACGGCATATTCGTGTAGTTGTGAAGCCTACTATAGAGATATAACATGTAAGCGGCAAAGGCTTCCTTGTTATCCTTCATTATCATGTAAGTTATTCGTGTGATCCTGTTATCCTTATCATTATCATAACCATTATCATTATCATCATTTAGTTATCCTTCCACATTATCCATGTTATCCTGTTATTCGACTTCAGAGTTTCTGCAACTTTTTTCGTGTCCGTCAGCAGAACGTGCCTTGCGGCAAAGCCAACTTTCGCGCTAACGCTCTGCGGCTCTCAATCGAATGTAGATACGCTGGGAAAAAAATCCTACTGCAACTGGCCGCCAAGACGACTTGTCACTATGCCGAGTTTGCTTTTCTCGACGTCATTAGTACACCGTGAAGCCGTAAACGTTCCGGAATTCCAGTCTGGCGTCAATACACGGGCTCTTACGGGAGAAGTACGGCTACAGGAAACGACTGTAGCTCTTGTTTTAAAGCGAAGCTTTCTACGTCTCACTGATGGCGTCTGTAGTCCACCTCAAAACCCACGGCAGGAAAGCCAACTTTCTCCAACGATGATAATGATCGTGAGTGAACTGAAAAAAAAAAAAAAAAAAACACCTATTCCTGTGGTCGGAATTGAACCTGATCAGTTTGGATTTAATTGGAGAGGCTGCATGGGCGCGCAAAATTGGCCAACGAATCATGAACCGCGCGGTCTAACGTTGTGCGATAAATCAAATGGCCAAGGGGGGAAAGTCAAGAGCGCATCGACCAAAGTCGGAACTGCGTGCGAGCGAACGTCAAAGCTCAACGAGTCAAAGTCCAAACCGCCGGCCGAGTCAAAGTCGAAACTCAGACGACAACAGAGGAATCCCTCACGGGAAAGCTTCGCGTTCACCATCGCCGTCGTTAGACGCTGCAGGGATGCATCATTTATATCACAACTATGTCCCGAACCAATTGATACGGCGTTTTTGTAGCTTAAGCTACACGGCCGAGGTTGAGCGGTTTCGCGTGGACCCTGAAGGGCCGTGCTGCGCGAGCTCGAGGAGCATTAAATTGGATTGAATTGGATTGGATTGGATTGGCATTGGATTGGAAATCCGATCCAATTGGAGTATGGGTGTGTAGAGAATTGGGTCTGCACATTCGCCGGTCTGCGCATTCAAAGGAGTGACGTCATAGCGCGCAGACGCACTGGCGCCGGCGCGTGCCCAGCTGTGCGCCTCCGTTGCGCAGTAGAAGCACTGAGGAGCCAAGTCTGACGCTGCGCCGGAGCCGCTTGATAGCCGTTTCGCGTGGCTCCTGGAGAGCCGTGCTGCACATGCGCGAGGAGCAGCGACTGGACTGGATTGGATTAAATTGGATTGGATTGATTGGATTGGATTAGATTGGACTGGAAATCGTTTTAGCAGCAGTAAGCATGATAATCAGCTAATCCTAGACAACCAGGAAACCTAAGAATAACCAGCTGAACCTTAGCTCACGCTACGTATATCCTGGCATAGCCGAGCTAAGCCACTGCTAATTTTTTCTCTCTCAGACGACTACACAACCATGGAAGAGGGAGTACGGGGGGGGGGGGTTGTCTCAGCCGGCGTGAAGTGGTCACATCACTCACCTGATGTGGATGATGTAGTGGAGGATCGGGCTGTTGTGCGTGTTGACGCTTGAAGTCCAGGACAGGTTTACGGAACGGGAGGTGAAGCCCACCACGATGGGGATTCCCGGGGGGTCGGGAACGTCTGCGTGAAGAAAAATGAAAATAACACGGTTACGATACGTTATCAGTGACGTTTCTGCGTTTCGCCTCTAGTACCCCAAAACCACCGCCAATCTTACCGCTTCGATAATCACGGAACTTGTTGAAAGCAAGAAAGCCCCGTTTTCTGCGGGCTAAAGCATCCTGGACTAGGGACGCTTCACCACCACCCTCTTTCCTTTTCCTCTTGCTCCCATAAACGTTTACTACTACTACTTATAGAAGATATGTACTAATCGATAAGTGTACTTTCAGCAACATCGAATAAGTATGAGAAATCTCTGGACATAAAGACAAATAGCGTTACAAGGCTTATTAGCAACGTGTGGCTGTACACACACGCTTACGGGTGTGTTGCTGAAGCAAGTTCGTACAGAGCCCGTGTTTGAATCTCTCTACGAAAGTAAAGCCCTATAAAATAAGGTTAATTCGTGTTTAGTTGCATCGCGGATAAGCTGTTGTTGACGGCCGAGCAAATACGGCGGCACTCTCAAATAACGTGACAGCGAAGCAAGTGGAAATGCGTTTAGTTTCTGGCGAACGTAGCAGTATACTCCGGCTGTTAGCTCCTTACTTAGACCCACCCCATTTTTCTACTACTTCCTTTACACTTCTCCTGAGAAAGTGAAGGCTCTCGTTGGAGGTCGTCGTCGTATCATCACACCACAACCCACCACCATTACCACCATCATCATCATCACCATCATGTTTGTTATTGTGTTCACTGCAGGAATGCCTTTCCCAAAAATGTCCAGCCACGTCTATCGAGGGCTATACTCGGGAACAAGTTAAGAACGGCAATAGCTCATGTACGGTATCACTCCGCCACAGCAACGTACCCGGATGTCAACGGGCGCGCGCGTTTTGAAAAGACATTGCTATGAATGCGTGATATCACCTGCATTTCCTCACGTAGTTTGATTGTCGTCGCTGCAGTCGTTTATAACCACACTAAGTCAAAAAAATCACGAAAACGGCTCGTGCCATGTTCAAAATATTCTTAATAACCCACTACTTGCGCCGCGCGGAGTAACATCCCGCTGCGGTGATAAGGCACAGCGGCAACTTCCGTTGCCGTTCTAAACTTGTAACCGAATATAGCTGAGTTCACCCTTTCCCCCTAAATATGCGTAGCTTATCCCTCCATCGATTCCTTGGTCGACCCCTAATGCGTTTACGGTCTATTAAAGGTAGATCGTAAAGGTAGATGGTAGCAGCTCGTAGAAGGTATCAGCAATAAAACGCGCTTAAACTGGGCGTTCACTCCAGCTACGGGTAATGAACTGTTTGGACCGTCGGACAGACGGTCCTAAAATATGCAGCTTGCTTTACATATTCCGCTTTTTATACTTCGGTTTCCCTTTCCTGCCTGCTTGCTGGAAACAGGACTGGAAAGAAAGAAACTGCCTCTCCGAATCGCAGCTAGCGACGAGATCAGTCGTCGAAGACTTCGCCAACAGAGTTCCCTACTTGCGTATTCGGCTGCTCACTCCCCGCGCCGTGCGGGAAAGACGACTTCGTCTTACGGAGCAACAGCGAGGCAACGAAAGTTGTATTACAATCCAGAGGGGCGCTTCCGACGCGCACGCTTCCAGCTCAGCCGTCTGCCAATATTGGGCGGAGCGAGAGAAACAGTGGCGCCGGTCGCGTTTCGAAGGAGAATCGGGCGTCGTCTGAGGACGCTAGCTCCAGATTCGTGCGCGAAGGAGGCAAGTAAAAGCGGAATAGGCGGACCGAAAGGAAGAACCGTGACGGTGAACGATGGACGAATAGATTACGCAGCAAGAACCAAAAATTCACCACCCCTTACTAAAGAGAGTTGAAAAGAAGCGCGAAATTTAAAAGTGCGTTCCCAACCTTCGCTGAAGGTGCGTCCAATCGATCCTCGATCCTTCAAAGACCCACATCGCAAACGGAGAACGAACGCATATGCGACGATTTTTCGCGCACTAAGTAAACGCACCTACGAACGATCAAAATGTATACCGATACGTGGTTTATGAGATAAAGGTCATTGTACTCTTTCTTCGTGATCGGTGCGTGAATTGTCTAATCTAGAGCAGTTCCTTTTTCGCGATTTTCGAGTAACCGTTTTGACACAGTGCAGGGCCGGTTTTACGTACGCGCCGCGTGTCCAGAGATCTTATCAGAGCTGCTTTTCGGTCGACCAACCGGTCTATAGAGAGATGCATTAGTTTTCTGACAGGACGCCGTCGCGGTCCCACTAAGAAAGCATCCGCTTTAAAACGGAAGACATTATTCATTCGTTTGCAAGCGGAGTATCTGCCAGACCCTCCGCTACGTTTGTGATGATAAGGCGGATTCACTCTCCGAGGTTCTATAGTTCACTTTTTGTCTTGAAGGGGGTCGTGAAGACCAAATCCAAATTTGGTTCATTAAAAAGACTGGTTTGTACCGATAACGATGATACCAAGTTCATCGCAAACTTCGAACAAATAACCGAGATATCAAGAAAAAAAAGGAACTGGCGATTACGATACTCCCTAATGCGATATTTGGGCGCAGCAGCAGTGCGCTGAGGCAGCACTCACTCCTGGGTTCTCTCGACGGCAGCGAATCGATGATGAGCCTCTGCGTCGGCGGCGCGAAGTGCTTCTCCTGAAGGGACCGCAAACTGCGTCTTAAGCGAACGCACATCATAGTCACGCGCACGCCCCCCTCACGTTTTCGCCAAGCGTCGCGCCGTCGAGCGCCTCGTGCGGCACAGCATGCTGCCCCCTCCCTCCCCCACCGCACACTTTCGGAGAGCGCTGGCTCGCGCCGCCACGGCGAACTGCACCCCCCCTCCCAATTTCGCGACACTCTCCTCCTTTGCTTTCTTTCGTCGTTCGCTTTTTCTTTCACTCGTCGGTCTTGCCATCGTTCTCTCGGTAACGACGATGGCGACGCGGCTCAGCCCAGAGACGGCCGCCAAATGGCTGCGCCCTAAAACAGATGAAGCAGTGGGGACTCCCTAGCCACATTCTGGTGACGTCTCTATGACGTCACATTATCTTGCTTGCGCTATTGGCGGCAGCCGAACCAATTAGCACCCGCCAGGAAACATGTGTGGGTGATTGGAGAGGAGCCTCTAGTTCAGTTTGATTGTATCCCTTGAATTATATCCTTTAGTTAAACCACTGATCAATAGTTTTTTAGTGCGGGCCCATATTACGTAGCTTTAGCGCCAAATTTGAATGTTTTTCAATATGTCTTGCGTTTTCCCGTTTTAAAAAAAAACGTCTTTCGTGATTAAAATGGAGCTGAGCGACTTGCCAAGGGCTAGCTCTTTCAATCTGATTGCGGTTGTATTTGGTTTTAATTGCCTCTTCAATGCTTTTTTTTCTTCTACAGTTCGGTGAAAAATTCGGGTTTCTGTGCGGACGGTGTTTGTTGAGCTGCCCCTGAAATTATTGCACGCCGAATTTAGATGCATACGTGCATTGGTACATCGCTTCGTTACATAACCGGTGAATAAAGTGGACAACGGGTGACGCAGTTTTTGCGTTGTTTTTCGGAAAAAAGAAAGAAAAGGCGGAAAGGAGAAAGAAGGAGAAAACGATTTTCTTGCGGGATTCCTTTTTTTTCACATGTATTACCAGTTCTTTGTTCCTCTCTGTCTTCAATTCTACATTCAATATGCTCTCTAACCACTCTAAATTTCCTCTATACAGGGCCCTGCAATATTTATTTTGGAAACCACTGATGATCGGCCGATTGCCTGATTGGTTATGTACCACACAGAGAGAATGATGATGATCATCATCATCACCATCATCATTATCCCACCAGCGTTGCACGTGCCAACCTCTAGAAGGAAAAATTCATCTGCTGCTTAACCCAACTATAGGGCACAGGAATATATTCCAGTGCGCTATAGCACAACTGATCGTCAAGCTTTACATACACTGCTTCGGGAGTGTTCCCAGGCAACGCACTCGCACTGACAATCATTCAGCCTCTCAACCAGATACAGGTGTCACGGGCAGCTCCGAGCCGCTTCCGGCACTTCGATCAACTCAACCGACCTCCGAAAGCGAAGTTGCGCCTCATTTCATCCAATACCAGCTTCTCGCCACGGAAAAAAAAAAAATCGATCTTTCCTCGTACAACTTCCTGTGAAAATGTTAAAAAAGGGAGTCCCTCAACGAGCGCAGAGAGCGGAATTCCGCGCAGGCGCGCCTGCGGCAGCACCCGAGTGTCGACAAGATAATAGATGGATTAAAACCCCATTTGTGCGTCCCGCTTGACGATGCGAGTCTTGCGTGCGAATAAGGTCGTCGCGTGCAGCCACGGAGCACGCGGCTTTGCGACCTCCGCGATGCCGTTTTGACGGAACGCAAATGCGATAAACATGTAGGCGGCAGGGCGGTAGGCGGAACTGCGCAAAACAAAGTGGTGGGGGGATATAAATGTACAGAACGCAGAGAGGGAAAAGAGTGTGTGTTTCGCTGATGTCAGTGCCCGAAACTAACGGATGGCTCTTGTGTTGTCGTTGGCGGCAGTGAAGAGCAGAGCTCTTTCAGCTAAGTAAAAACTCGTTATAACAAAATAGCCTTATTCGGAATCTTTCTTTATTAGATGTGTTTAATGGTCCCCACTGAAGCTCGTAGTGAAGAAGCCCTATCCGTTTTTAACAAAGTGTCGCATATAGTGAAGCAACTAATAAAAAACCTTGTACACACACACAGATATATATATATATATATATATATATATATATATATATATATATATATATATATATATATATATATATAGCGTTGAGGTGTTGAATAAACCGCTACGGCTACGCCTGCAGATAATCCCTTTTCTTGCGAGGAGGCCCTTATGGCGTACCTTACGAAATTGGCAAAAACAACCTACAGCCTCGAAACTACAAAAAACGTAAAAAAAAAAAAAACAAGCTGGCCATAACATTACAGTTATCAGAGGAAAGAGACGTGCGCAGCTGTAGGCTGCAGGCTCACGAAAAAAAAAAAGAAACGAAAATCTTCCCCCCCAAGCGAAGAGCGCGTATGATCTCAAAAACGCGCCAGAAAAACAAGTTAGTAAAACAAAAACTTGCAACCACCGAAGCCGCAATGGGAAGCCAAGAGGGAAGATGCAGGTGATGTGTTTCCAACTAAACGGTCGCGTCGATGCGAGGAGCAGCATTTTTCTCAGGAGTTGGCGAAGGAGACGCCAGAGCAACACCTGCCCCCTTCGAACATCCTTTTCTTTTTTTCTTGTTTGCTATACATCTTCGCTGTTTCTTGTCCTCTACTCCGTCCTTACATGGCACAATTTCCTCCCCCGGTTCGTTGCTCAGCGCGTATACGCACTCTGGTCGTCGCCTCGAACCGATCGCTTTGCCTTTTTTGGCCGGCAGAACAAACAAAAACAAGCGCGTAAGATAAATCAGGGCAAGGCTGGCGAAAGCAATAAACGGCCGCTGAGGCCGGCCGCGCGCAGAGGAGGGGGCCCGGGGTGCTGCACCAGGCGTGGAATTATACCACAGATAAACCAGCCATGCCGCAAAGCTGGTTCTCGACCACCTCTCCTTCTCTCCTTTCGCGCGCGTCGCTGGGGAAAACATCTGCTCCTTGAGATTGCGGTGCTGCCGCCGCCGCCGCCGAAACGGAACCACTTGGCGCGCGAGCTTCGAAACCGCTGTTTATGCCGAGCGCGCTCGCGAGCCGGTGGGAGCGCAAAGGCGCCCCGCAAGGGAGGGGAAGTGCAACTGTAGGCACCAGATTCGCTGCTCCGTGAAATCGATCGATTGATCTATCGATCGATCGATCCATCGATCCACAGTAAAAGTTAGCGCAGATTTACAGACGAAACGCAAGAGAGACTGGCGCCTTCCATCGGCCTCTCTTGTGTTTTGTCTGTAAACCTGGGCCAACTTTTATTGCGAATGAAATAAATCAACTAGCCCAGCAGAAAGTTTGATTTGGAGATCCATTGATCGAAATGTTCTCTAACTCATCGTTTGGATTCAGTCAACCCTGGCTAGTCCGTGCAGTATCTGCGGGCAGAGAAACCTTGCAAATAAACATGTACAGTCTTAGTCAAAAGTTTCTAGGCCGTATAGGACACAAAGAATACGATTTATAAGCTTACCTTACATGTGATGCTGAAATATTTAATGCCGGAGAGCTGGCGAAAGCGCTTTCGTTCCTTACTGGACAAAATATTTCTGCCATCCTATAGAAGAACATTGGCTATGGCTTTGAATTTTTGCGGCTTAGAAAACTTTGACTCCTTTTTGCTGTTAGGCGCTCTGCGCTTCCTGGGCTCCATTCGCTCTATTTTTTTACTTAACTTTATTTAGAGTTTTTTCCTTGCATTTCATTGCGTGCCATTTTTTATTTACTTTTGTTTTCTCTCTAATTGTTGCCTTCCCATCTCTCACATTCACTTCACTGCATTGTAATCACCCCCATCTGGCGTAGCAAGCACGCCGCTAGCGAGGACCTCTCAGCTGACACTCAACAGCTCTCTACATCTATCTATCTCTCTCTCCTCTCTCTCTCTCTCTCTCTCTGACAAACCTGCCGCCTCTAACACTATGGAAGCGCGGCACCCTTCAAATAGGCTTACCAAAGGAGACTTTGAGTAAATCCCCGTAAATGTTGTTTGCTTGACTGTAGGGACACTCAAGACTTTGAGACGCAAGAAAAAAAAGGACAGCAGAAGTGAAGCGAGGGTCATAAATGGCCATCAGCTAGAAACCACGCACCCCGCACGCGAGAAACCGATCCAGAAAGCCGGTTCAACTGCGGACCGTCACAGAGGCGCATGACGAAACACTGGGCGCACGCGACTCCCGGAATGCGTAATGCGGGAGACGATAAAATAGGGGCTTTGATTTTTATGAGCGCAGAGATCACGTCGCATGCCGTTGCACTTACGCTTCGGAATGAGCCAGTAAGCAGCACTTAACTTTGATTTTAATGAAACTGTCAGATGAGAATAGACAGGTCATTTCTCGCGCAGCTAATGGTCTTATTGCGTCGAAAGTTGCTGGAAGAAATGAACCGAGCGCGTTGAGTGAGCGACAACTTCGGAGATCGCGTGACTGCAGCCCACCCTCACTACCATTTACTCGTGACCGTACGTAAAGCGTCGCGAGTGCATACCGAAGCTGTCGAACGAGACAAATACCATGAAGAAAAAAAAACATTGCGGAGTCGTGCTGCGCACAGGACATTTATGACACGTTTTTTGTTCGTAGTGCGCGATGGTTGACTGAAAAATAAAGGATGAAGCGAATAATCGCCACTAAACGAAGGACTTACATAAAAATCACGCGAATCCTAACCAATTTTGGATCTTTGAGAGCAAGTCGGGCCAATAAAGCCGCAGTTTAGGCTTTTCACGAATTGCAGGAAGGGTTGGCACAAGATGCACAAGCAAGCCTGCTACGTATTTATTTTACTCCTTGCGAAACAAAAACAAAGTGCTGAGGTTCATACTTTCGCTTTCACGTTAAATTTTGTCAGGACCGTATACTACTTATTTCAAAGGTACCTCTTGATAATATCAACATTCGATCCATGCGAAAAAAACAAAATCAATTCCAGAATGATTGGACACGTGTAACGGGAAGAACACACGACGGCGGTCCCTCACGACGTTCCGGGTTAACAAACTGCACAGCTGGGCTAGTAGTGTTCTTCGTTGCTTACTCTAACTCTCCCGTGGCCAAGAGAAACATGACAGGTTCAGCCAGTCCGCAAACATCGAAACATACAAGATTGAAAAACGTTGGAGATCTTAACGTTCGGTAGAGTACTGTCAGCACGCCGTCGCGGGTTCTAAGGCCATGGCTTGACAGTGGCTTTCTCCCGGCAGTAATGTCCTGTTTGGAAGACGGTTCTCCATACTTTGCGGCGTATTTGTATTGTATGCGCTTCGCCTGTATGCATCGTCTGCCCACAGAGAACCGCCATTGAGCGCAGCAGATGCACCAAGATATGTTATAATGTTATTCCGCAGCGTTCGCACCCAAGTCTTCTGCTCATTCGGAGGCAGACGACGTGCTTTGGGACTACTTTCTTCAGCGCGCAGTTGTCAGCGCAAAATATGCGATGCAGTATGGCGACGTTCACTCGCATCATGGGCTCGACGGTTTATGCTATCTTCTTCGGCTGAGCCTGTGACGTGGCCCCTGTGTTCATCTATCGGAAGATTTCGCGCTGACAACTGCGCGCGGAAGAAAGTAGTCCCAATGCAGATCGTCTGCTCATGCGAAAGCAGACGACGAACGCTGCTTAATAACATTGCAATATATATCAGTGCATCTGCGGCGCCAAATAGCGGTTGTCCTTAAGAAGAAAGTAGTCCCAATGCACGTCGTCTGCTCATGCGAAAGCAGACGACGAACGCTGCGGAATAACATTGTAATATATCTCGGTGCATCTGCGGCGCTAAATAGCGGTTGACCCTAAGGGCAGACGACGCAAACGGATGAAGCGGAGACAATACAATTACATCGCGAAGTATGGTAAAGTTTCCATGTAAAACATTGCTGCCAGGAGAAAGCAACTCCCGACATGTTTATTTCTGGGTTAATATACAACCGAAGCACCCTTAATTCCGTCTCGTAGACATCAGGGCAAGTACTCGCTTCCCAAATCCAGTCCCATCGCGAGCTCGACATCCCAACGTGCAAGGCATTACCGTCACGGGATCATTCGTCGTGGCTGGGTCGCGCTTCCACGCTCGACGCAGACACATGCCCGCGAAATTAATGCCCGCGGAGACAGTCCACGCCGACACGACGTCAAAATGATGTTCCCCGCGCAGAAATAACCCCGGCACAAACGTGACGGCACATCTGCTCCTCCTGCCCGCGCCAGCACATACCGCAATCGTTCGGAGAGATAATTACGCCACCGCCGTGTTTTTTTACGCTTTCTTTTAAGGCGGGCGTGGCTGCGCTGTAAACGAAACTACAGGCAACCAAAAATCGCGCCGGAAAGTGGAAAGCGGAAGAGAAATTGGCGAGCGCGAGTCCTTCGGAGGGAAACGGGGGGTGAGGAGGTCAGAGTCAGAGGAGAGGGAGGCCCGGAGTGCGGTTTCAGCCTATATAGGTCGTAATTGCGGTCTGTTCCCGCCCGAAAAACAACAAAAACAGATGAGAGAGGAGCTCGAAGTCGCCCATGCATGATTGTGGTGGCGAGCGAGCCGGTGGGTGGGTGGTTGGGTGAACTGCTGGGGCTAATTATCCTGGTGTGTACCGTTTTGTGGCGTCACCTAGCGGCCGATGGAGGAGAAGGAGGAGGGTGGGGGGGGGGGGAAACAGGAGGAGGGGGGACGCGGCCGGGGTCCGGGTCGTAAACTGTGCTGCACGTCTTGCGTCGGGGCGATGCTGCGCCCGACCGCGTGCAACGTGACGCGAGCACGCAGTTGAGGTCGTGAACTTTTGCAGGCGCCGTTTTTTTTTTTCTTCTGCGCGGGGCCGTTCAAAGTGCGGAGAGAGGGGATGTTAAAAAGGTCGATAGGTGAACTGGTTTAAGCGCGAATGAGTTCCGTTTTTGTGGAAGTGGAAAGAGCGTTGGGTGTTTTTTTTGTTTTGTCTTTTTACATAAATGTTAGCGTGGGCTGGAACACGCGATTCGTAGCGGGAAAAAGAAAATAGGTCGACGGGATTTGCCGTGAGGGGGCGAAACGGGGAGGCAGGGGAGCGGAGATGAATATTTCGGGCTCCGAGAGCTTTTGGTTAATTGAAAACGTTTCCCGGTGCTGAAAGGGCAATGTTTCTTCATTTCCGGGGGCAGGCGCAACTGGGATGGCAATTTAAAAGCGCGTTCTGCGTTCTGGACGGAGGTTCGATTGGGACGCTGGGGGGAACGTAAAGACAAGAAAAACTGCTGTTTTTTTTTTAATCTGTCTTAAACATGTCTTCGCTCAGCTTAAAAAGAAATAAATACACGCCTTTTTTTCTTCCTTCCAGAATATTTCACGGACAACTTCATCGTAAGGGTATGTGAAATGGCGTTCTACTTCGCATGTCCCTGGAAATCGTGCGAGAATGTATACGAATAACCACAGAAGCCACCGTACGAAGGTATGTATGCCTGGTCCCTCGCAGGAAGCCCTCAACAAGTGCACAAGAAGTCTACGGGTGAATGTGTTACCTTACATAATCCTTCCTATCGCTATTGTTAGACGTGCAGGATACAGGATGCATTTTACTCAATAACTTATTGAATGACTTATTGAACAATTGATTGATTGATTGATTGATTGATTGATTGATTGATTGATTGATTGATTGATTGATTGATTGATTGATTGATTGACTTGATTGACTTGATTGATTGATTGAAGCAAAATGACACAAATACACTTATCTTTATTAGAAGTAGCCCTTTCATTGCATATACCCTCAGGTTCATATTTTGTGCGTGCGCGCGTGCAAGAAAAAAATTCGCACCCTCTGAAAATCACGTCGCCCATTGCTTAAGCCTAACTTCCTGGCTTGTAGGGTTAACAACCTGGAACATTCTTCACAAACAAGACAGCGAACAGGCTTTTAAAACTGTTTTAAAATGACGCGAAGAAACCCTGTCAGAACGAACATTTATTCATCTTTCGGAAGTGTGCCAACAACGTAAAAAAAAAAAAAAGAAAAACTCGATCTCCCCGGCACGGCGGAAGCACATTTTCAGCGGATGTAATGTTAGTGCGCGGGCCCTCTATTCTCCCGTTTCCCAAGAAATAACACGCCCTCGGGTTGTTTTTCTCTATTACAGGCCGTTCGAACTACGACCAAAGGCTGGTATCGGTATTTTTCTTCTATGTGCACGCTTTGATATGCGTATGAAAACGCTGTCACGACGGCCGCTAAAGTCACGGCCCTGTGTCGACAGGGCCTTTGGAACAACGTTGTCTAGCAGACGATAACTGTTTCTTTTCGGAAGCAGACGATGCGATAGAGGGCGCTGTCTGCGCTAAAGTGACACAAACAACGCCGTCGGACCGAGGAAGTTGAGGGCGTATCGGTTCTAGCGGTCATAAAAGGAAGGAAACAAGTTTCTTCCAAAGCCAAGGCGAGAGCTGGGGCGTGACGTAATCAAGATTTACGATCCGACGTGTCCTAGCGCACGGCGGAGCGTTTATAACCGCCGCCATCTTTGCCGCCGCCGCAGGGGAAGAAGCAAGGATGTTCGACGAGTTGGTGAAAGCTCCGATGCTTTATGTGCTTGCGTGGTTTCCTTTTTGTTGTCTTCGTTTTTTGTGAACGCAGGAACAACAAGAACGAACAGAATGCACTGCTATATGGGGCCTGTACGGGTCAGGTAGACTGCGAGATATGACGTTTTTGGTATTTTTTATTTGTTATTCTGTCTATTTCGAAGACGAGCCAAGCCAAGTCGATATTGCACACACGCTGCGCGCGAGGTTTGTAGCCCCGGGGTATGGGGAACATTGCACCGAAACGGAACAGGGAAATGCTTTTTTTTTTTTTCGCTCGTCTGCCGCGTACAACCGAAATCGAAGAGTATGGATGCCGTCGAACGCCGTTTCGTGGGAGTTACGGAGTTCTGCCAGGTACAACGACAAAGGTTTGAGCGGCCTTTTATTCGTAGGTATTTCTTTCGGAAATTTTTTTCCCGTCTTCATCCAGTATCTATAGCTTACAAAAGAAATAGAACAGCTTGAAAAAAAAAAAACTTCTAGAAACTGTCTGTTTACGTCCAGCGGCCTGTCATTTACGTAACACGAGCTACAGTATTATGGGGTGGCATAACAAAGTCACTAGAAGTCATTTGTCGCGGCCGCATACAACAACAACAAAATGAGAGCTAGTTTTATATAATATCACGATATGCTGAAACATTTATATAGCCACCCCTCAGGTATTGTCTGTGTGCTTACAATGACATGATCGTTCGAGCAGACGATCAAGCGGTAACGCAAATTCGTCTGAAGGACTTCTGCCCCCGACATCCTCAGGGATACTTCTTCAGGAAAAAAAAAAAAGAAGTTCCGTGCAAAAATAAAAATTAAAGCCGTTGCACTCAATGTGAAAGCTGTCGGAAGTGCAGAGCAGTGATTCGCCATAATGGGCTGTAGCGCCGTTACCCGCTCACTGCTACCACCAAATGTAATTCAAATTTCCCGCCTCCGCTGTGCTCGCACGCCCCCTGCCTGAAACTGCGGCAGCGGGAGTTTTGTTCTTTTTGTGCTTGCTTTTCCTCCCACACGTGCCGGCATTGCACTGCCACTTTTTTTTTTTGCTTACTAGTAAAAACCAACCCAATGAGCGTTCCGAACTAAATGAATGCGTGCGCTGCCGGTCAATTACGTATGTTTTGCCTCAAATGAACCTACAGTTTTCTTTGCGCTAAACAACGGGGAGATGTATGACAAGCGCCAGCGGTTCACGAGTTTCCAACGCTTATGACTATATAAACCGCTTGACTTTCGAATCCTCTGGGTTAAGCCGCGACAACAGCCGCTACGACGGAACGCCGTGGGGCTCTACTTGTGTACAGCGGGCGAGCTACGACGACAAGGCGAGCCCCTAAAGTGCTCTGCACTTAAAAAAGCGTCACGCTAACCTGCGCACCTAGCGGACCTCGAAGAACTGCTCAAGCGCTACGACCGCAAGTGGAAGTGCATGTCCGCTCTTTCATCTTTTACTTCGTGCCATAGATCGTGGCTTGATACTAGTCGTGTCAAAGCTGCACTCCCGTGGGGATAGCAGGCCATCCACTCCCTTCAAGCCCGACTCAAAAGCACTTTCCCGCCGCGGTCGACTTTGTGAATGCGGTTCTCCATTGTGACAGGACCAGCGAATAAGTGTATGCAAAGCAAAGCGAACGTCGTCCGCAGAGTGAAGGGATTAAAAACTCCGCCGCTGGCGGTGGCAGTGTCGTCGTTATAAATGACGTCGGGAACGGGACACGGACTAGCTGTTAACCCCCTCCTTCCATAAAAAAAACGAGGGAAACGAAGGAAAACTGAAAAATGCGGGGCCGGGCCTGTCCCATTATAAATTAATCCGTGGCGTGCAATGTCACACTCTGAAGGAACCGCGGTTCTCTGAAATTTACCAAGTAGTTCGCGTTTACATTTTCGCTTCTGTGTTTCTTCGCGTTGGGGTATATGATTTTTTTTTTCTTTCCCGCTTCCTACATCAAGGCGGGTCGTTGGCCGTAAGAGTAATGGCGCCGTGGGATTCGGATGAGGCCGCGGGGAGTCATTTATCTCGGTCAAGTTGTCGTTTGATCAATATTATATCGCGTGTACGCCTCGAAAATGCCTACCGCAAGGTCCGAAGGTGGGAAGAACGGAGGGGTCATAGTGCCCTGATCCCTCCTATACCCCGCGCCCACACGCCGCTGAAGCAGCAATGTTCGCTGACGCACGTCTTCGAAAGACCCCCTCTGGTCCGAGAGTATAGCACATGCTTTGTGATCACGGTATACCCTACCTGTTTCGCAAGGCACACCCCGGCATACAACCACGCACACCTACGGAAATGGACACCGAGTTTAGGTTTAACAGCTACTGATGTTTTAGTCCACTTTTGCAGAGTTGTAATTTACTTACTGGCGGAAAGTTGGGCTAGTCGGTTACATGATACTGCAGACATTGTTAGACGGGGACACAGGATAGGAACAGGCAGGACGTTAGCGCTCGTCCCGTGTATTCCTGTCCTTTGTCCCGTCTACTCAGCGCTAACAAAGTCTGCACTATAATATTGTAATCTACGTTTCGTACATACGGCTCCCTGTATGTTCCGCAAGGTACAATCCACCATAAATCGTCTAGTACTATAGCCGACAGCCACGTACACCTCCACAAATGGACACCTAGTTTCGGTTGAACTTTTGCTTCGTTTTAGTCCACTTTCGCAGTGTGTAATCAACGTTTGGTACACACGGAGTTTTGTATGTATCGCAAGGTGTGTACAGTTAAACATAAAACGCCGCGTACTCGTTGAAACCCGCGTACACGTACGAAAATGAACGCCCGCAGTTTCGATTGTACTGCTACGAAGTTTTAGATTGCCTTCGGAGTATGCTTTGGACGGAGTCAATTCACAAACTTGTTAGGTTTAACAAGGTTCAGAGCACACGACTTTTCAGTGCTTGGTCCCGATCCCTCGGAGAAGACCATCGTATTCGCCTAAATATGGCCCAGCGACGTGGTTCAGTGGTAATGTATGTCACGTGCACCGATCGATACTAAAGGAGAAGAAATAGCGGGTCGTTGTCCTATTGAACGATTGCAGCTGCGAAAGACCAATAGGGGTCGCTTTCGGGCGCTTTTGAAGTACGCTTATTCGCGAGCCGCGAGCCGGTACAGGAAGAACTATGCGCAGGCTGCGGAAATGAGCCAGAAACCATGCGACATATTGTAACGGAGTGCAAAAGTATCCGTCCAGTCCTCAGTGATGGAGCCATCCAGCTACCGGAAGCCCTTGGCTTTAAGGTTAGCGGAAAAGTGAATTGGACAGCAGTAGAGGTTAGTAAAAGAAGGCTAGAATGTTGGTGGGAAAAGACCAGAGAACAATCTGGGAAGACATGCGAACAAAGAAGTCAGACTAGCGCAATAATTTCGTAAAAGTATTTTCTTTTTATTTTGACATTATTTTTTATTTATTTTGTTTGTATTTTTTTTGGCGAGGTGATTGTACAATGGCGTTGCGACTAAGGCCGCTGTGCAACGCCACCCCGTTACAAAGGGGAAGCCACTAAGCATCGTCATCATCGAAGCTGGGAAAGTTCAAGCGAGCGCTATTAACGTATAGAAAATATCCGGTGTCTTCAGACGAACGCCTTACCCATGAGTTGATGGGGGTGAAAGAGTATATTATCACCCCTTTCACGAATGATTAGCCAACTATCACAGTCAAGACTACAGTACGTCCCATGCAACCACTATCCTGGTGATAACAGATCTCCCTCTCCCTTTCCTCCCGCTTTGCTCGTCCAGAAAAGTCAGTCGTCTGGATACGCCTCTCAGTACAAATGCATCGAATCGCCGCTCTTGTGTTGTTGTTGTTGTTTTTTGCAAGAAAGAGAAACAAGAGGGATAAATTACATAAAAATAAAGGCTTAAATCCCTCGACGTTTTTGCAGCAAGACCTACCGCCCTACTGCCAGTCTCTCCCTCCTCCACACACATGCCCACGAACGTTTGCTCACTCGCTCAAAAGAAACACCACACAAAAAGAAGAAATCAAAACGCACGCGTAGTTCCAATTACGCACTAATCTAAAGCTGACTTGCAACCGGCTCAGCCCTTCGTGCGTTCATTAGGTACAGTAAAAAGGTACTACGACTCCTTTGTCCAGCCCCAAACAAACGAAGCAAAGTGAGACACGCCGAACAACAGATGTCGCGAAAGGGCACTACGTGCTTCCAATCCCGTTATAGATAACCACCCGCTGTCGCTGACAAGTCTGGCGTGGTGCGGCACGTGGCGACATCTGTTCACGCTATCGGCTCCTTTCCCTTTTCCCCCCCGCACGTGTCCCTATAATTTAGCGTCGCACGGAGGCAGAAAAGGCGGCTCGTATTTCTTTCCCGGAGGCTGATACCATTCACGTTCTAGGGAAGAAAATGGGTAAATAGGGAAACACAAAATAAGGGAGACTCGGTCGACAGCGATTGGGGTGGAGGGCTTGTCGAAAGCAATGCGAATTAATCTCGACGATGGTGTGAGCTGCTCCCTAAGAGTGCATGACGGGGAAAACTCTACAGTATCTAAATTGATCTATCTTTATTTATTTATCTAAACGTATCTAAATTTATGAACGCCGAAATAATTTACGAGGGCAAAAAAGGCGACACGCTTCTGGAGATCTTTATAAGAGTGCACTGCAGGAAAGCATCATTTTTGAGATTTCACCGATGCTGACGTCTGCGAAGACGCAACGGGCAAAGCTCTGCTGCGTCCTGGGAAGAAAAATACGTACAAATGGGATCGGATTTTATGGCTTCTATTCTGAGGGCTGTCTCAAAACGTGCTGGGATAATAGGTGGATTGCTCAGAAAGAAATTACCCGTTAATTGAGAATATATTCGAATGAATCTTAAAAAAGGAGGGAACAGTCAACAGCGTCAACGGGATAAATAGCAGGGAAAAAGGAAATAGAGAAAGGTAAGCGCTCCGTGTAGGATCCGAACCCGCATCCTTATTGAGCGTAAACGTTTGTCCATCTTGTTGCGTTCCGAACATTCCGGAATTCCTATTTTCACGCACACACACAAAAAGAAAACGAAGTCCTTCTCCTAAGCTTTTGTTGGCGCTCTTGACTGTAGAGTTTTTTATATGCACACATACAGTGCCCTTTAAATTCATCTTTAAGCTTCCCCTGAATGTGAATACATATACCCACTAATTATCGCTCTCATAAATAGGCGCTCAGAACACTCTAATTGGCGCGTTCTAATTCACCGAATGCTGTACAACAGAACTCGCTGTTGTCGACTTTGTTTGCATTAAAGGAGGGGTGACCTTTCTGCGCACAGACGAAAATGGGGGACGGAGTAGAAGGTAAAAGTTTCAGTGGAGTAAGCTTTTTTCTTGGGGGGCCGGGGGCATTACACAGCCCTTCTATAATTTGCAGCCTTTTCTAGTTGTCGCGAGTTGAATCATTAAGTTTGCATATTGGGAATGCATTATTTAGCAAGAGGACAATCCACACTATTGTTCTGCCGGGGAAAAGACGAAGCATAAGCCGCTCGTCTGCCGCCTAGATAAAAAAAATTCATAAGGTTTGCGTTTTTCAACGAACCAAAAATTTATGCGCTAAAGCAACGTGCGCAAGGGGGATTAGGAGAACGACAGCTCGGAAGGAACTAATGTGACAATTTTTCATCAGCATATAAAAGCAAAAAGAAATGAAAGCAAAGTAAACACGACGAAATCGACAGGGCGAAGTACGCAACTGCGGCTGTCCTCAGTTCAGATGACATTCCCGTCCGAAAATTTTGCTTTCAAATCGAAGGCTCGGTCGCCTGTCTAATTCTCGCCGTGCCACTTTTTTGTTTGAAGGTATAAATACAAAGAAAAGGAGGGCTGCGTGCGAGGGCCCAACTTTTCAAAAGGCCCTGGCATTAGCGAGCAAACATAACCGTCAGCGGGCATTAGCAGACGACAGCGTTAATTCGCATCTGACATGTCGTCTGCGTGTGTCGTCTGCTCGCGGAAAACCGGCAGCCATAACTCGGGGGCAGATGGTCGTGACCCTTCTAGATACGTTTCCTTTATAGTTATAGCTGCTGCGATGCGATGCAGATTAAGAAATAAATAAAGGTAATTTAAATCTTACTTCTTTCATCCTTGTATTGTCGTGTCTGTAAGTAACATGTCCACACAACTCGTTGATCGTGTAGGAATGGCTGCGAAGAAGGAGGCGATCTAAAAGCGAGCGTTCGGGGCATTGCCCGATGAAAGGAGGGATTAAGTTTTCAGGGACTCAAGTTCGAGCTCCGGCATTATTGTGCGTCTTCGGAGAACGACGGCGTTTCGTGCTCCTTTTAAGCTGCTACTCATTTCGTGAAAAGAGTTTCGAAAACACCGAAAGAAAAAAAAAAACTTCCAGAAAATGCAGTGACAGTGTCATTCAAACATGGGTAATATCCTATCAAATGCGCACTCGTAGTTTTCTTTCTTTTTTTTTTTTTGCGAGTAACCAAACGTCACAAAGCAGCCAATTTAATTTTGAACGCGCTTCGCTGCGTAAGTGGAAAGTGGCGCCATGAAAACCACTCTCGCGTTTCTTTGGCGTAAGCTCTTAGCCCGTTGTAGGGATAGAAAAGTTGCTTCAAACAGGCGGAAAAGAATAAAAGAATTCGACGCACCCTGCGTCCGCGTCACGTGGTGTTGACAGCACGGCACGTGCACGGGCTGAGCGACGCGATAGAAAGCGACGTCACGTCACGGATAACCAGGGGCGACGTATTCTATTTATTATCCTCAGATCTGCACCGGGTGCGCTCGGCGCCCGTATCTAAATAAATGGGCCCCGAAGTGCGCGACAAGAGCGCGCGCACACACGACAAACCCATACCCCGGGGGGTAGTTATCGGGCTACCGCTTATACGGTGGTGTATGTGTGCGTGGGGAGGGTGGGGGGAATTGAACGCGCTGTTCTCGTTTCTATATACGCGACGCTCGCACGCACACTGATGAGATGGAACACTTGGAGTCACGCTCGTTTCAAATCAGTACCCAATGCCACCGCACCGCATCCCGATCCACCCCCTCCCCTTTCCCCGCTCCGCCCACCTCCACTTTTCGCTTCCAACCCCCCTCCCCCCCCCCCCCAACCCCCCTGTCGCCCCCCGAACAGCACCGGAGGGAACGTGTGTGCTAGATGAATACCATTTTTTTCGGTCCTCATTTATTTATATTTTTATAGGGAACAACGAGAGCCTATGGAAATTACAGATTTAAAAAGAAGAGGAGCCAGAGAAAGCCCTTGTGGAACGCCGGGGCTCGGAGATTAGGGGAGAAAAAACGGGGAAGGCGAGGAACAGTGGGAAAAGTGAAAATAGATCCCGCTCGGTTGGGCGGGTTCGTTATAACGGTACAGTCACTCCGGCCTATAGACGCTAGAGCGCATTGGGGATGATGACGAGCGGGGAGGGGAGGAGCGGAGAAGGTGGAAGAGGACTCTGGGATAGAGGGGGAGACGACGTCGTCGGCAGTCGCGGCGTTTTGGGTTTCGTTACGCTGGCGGAGGGAGGGAAGACGCGCTGGTGGCAACGAGAGAAGACAACTGCAGATTGCTTCTTCTGGACTTGAAATGGGTGGGAGCGTAATGCGCGCAACGGACCCCGTGTTCGGGCCGCTGCCGAATCGAGTTTCGCCGTAATGCACCTTGTCTGCACGTCTTTTCATGTTACTCTGTTTCCGGCGAGATTAATTTGGACCTCGTATAGGCTGGATGTATCGTTTTTCGTTGCTAATAAGTTTCTTCCTGGAATACGTCCTATCTGCTTCCGGCGAGATTCATTTGGACCCTGTATAAGCGGGATGTATCGTTTTCCGTTGCTAATAAGTTTGTTCCTGGAATGCACGATGGAGAACGGAGCCCAAGGGGGGAAAATTAGGTAGGTTTTACGAGTACGGATTTGTGTAGGGCCGTGCCTATAGCTAGGGGGATGCAGAGAAAAAAAAAATTATAGCGAATTTCACTCCGAAGACTCGGGTTACGCGCAATACTGCTGAACACGTCTAGTCTGCGCCTTTTCTCGGTCTTTTTCAAATCGTGCCCGGCATTTGCTGCCGCGTGCCCCTGACAGGAGGTGTGCACGTGATCGGCAACTGGCTGTCCACGTGTCCACAGAGTGGTCTTGAACATGCAGACTTCAGTAGTTCACGCGGGATTCTTCCGGGAGGAAAGCGGAAGGGCGTGTTGCTTCGCGTTTTTTTGTTTCTCTTGGCTCAACCCAGCCAAGCTGCGTTTATAGGTTTGACCGGTTTGGTCGAACCACGTATGAACCACGTTTCCGCTCTTTGGACTACGTTCACTAAAAGTTGATGTTCCTATGTGCAGAACTAACTCGTTTTCCTAGTCTTTCACGCCACGTACGTCGAAAGAATAGAATTACCTTCCAAACTCGACAGCCTCGATTCAAGACCTGAATCATTTCAAGAACGCCCAGCTAACATTGTATACTAACTAGAAATATGCTTACTGTACAAGTATTTAATGACTGTTCATTACAACCACTCCCCTCTGTAACGTATTTTCACCTTGAGTGTAAATAGATATATAATAAATAAATAAAGTCGCCGCTGCTTGCATGACGTACACAAATAGACCTTAACGAATACCCCAAACCGGGTTGTCTCTGCAATCCTCACACATGTTACCTGGACTCACCTGCTAATATTCCTACGGTACTTACGACTTCACGGCCGACGTGTTTAAAAACAATCTAGCACCAACACGAAAAGTTTTACAAGTACATTGACATGTGCACAACGGCCTGATTTGCTTATTTTAGATATATGTCACTTCTGTACTGAAACAATAAAAAATAAACCCTCGCATGGAAGACCTCTAGTGCCATCTAATGAAAACTAGATAAACTGAAATGTATTTCTTGTTTATTTTTTATTTCAGTAAGGATGCACTATATTTTTTAAAGCAGCAAACTAGTCCGTTAAGAACATTTCGATGGGTTTGTAAAGCTTTTCGTGTTGGCGCACGACGCTTTTTAAGGCCGTAGGTAATGAATTGTTAAATCCCATAGGAATGCGGTCAGGTGAGACCCCTTAATATTTCTGCGAAATACAGTAAACCCCGATATAACGGTACTCCACGTGCTCCACGTTTCACTATATCGATACTAGAAAATGTATATAACTTCACGTGTACAAACACAGCCGCGGATGCCTGCACAAAATAACTGGGGCGGAGTTGATAAGATACTTCGAAATGGTTGAGCAATTTATTGGGTAATGAGTCCACTACAGCCCATAGTTATTTAAAAAAAACTAGATTGCGTAGTGCACGCACGGAGTAAAATACTTGAAGGAATGTTGTCTATTTCCCAATGTCCGCTTTGAAAAACTGGATAACAATTTACTTTTCCAGCCGATACTTTTGCTTGTACGCAAAACGTCGCGGCGTAGAAAAGGCATGAAAAACTCATTCCGCATCCCAAGCATAAAAATAAACGCCATAAAACCTTCCATTTCATTACAATAACGTATCTGAGAGGGACATATGCAAAAAGACTGCGTGTCAACCATAGCGGCAAATCCGACAGCTTACTTTAATGCATCGTGCTGAATTCAACACTTCTTTAGACATCAGCATCTTTGGAAAGCTGCGAAGGTATTTTTTCGCACCCACAAAAGAAGCAATAAAGAATAAAACACCTACACGCATCGCTGTCAGCGCATTTGAGTTTGCTTCGCCTCAAGGCTTAGAGGAAAGCGGCAAAGCCGTCGACACGTCGCGCGGTGAAAGCGTTTCGGTTTTGCGCGGGAAAGCAGTCTCCATGGTCGCCCCGATGTGTGCTTCGCGCGTGAACGCCTTGCAAGATTACAGGGAAGCAATAAGTGCATTCTTTTCCCGCCAAAAAAAAAAAGCGAATTTTTTGGCGGGAAAAGTGCGGATTCGAGAATCAGTAAGCCCCTTCCTTGGTGGCAACGTTTCCCGGTTCGGGGGATTCGGTGCTGGGTAATAATATATGCCATGGCAGAGAACACGCTCCCCCCCCCCCCCCCCACTTTATGCGAGAACTATGCAACGCCTTCAAATAGACTTACAATAGCGCATGCGTTTTCATGGCGGAGGAAAACATGTCGCTGTGGCTAGCAACTAGATTTCGACGCGGCTTCAACCGCTAACATCTTTCTCGTGTCAATAATGTAGGAGATAAACCATACAGCAGAAAAACACGGTTTATTTCGTTTCTCGCATCGTCGTCGCGACGGCCTCAAACTCAGACGTCTATCGATCCGTACGTGAGAGGCTTGAAGCCAGGTGCGATAGAAGAATCCCTGACACGGTCTTCATCGCAAGTACTCTGGATTTAAAGAAGCTTCTTCGCCGCTGCTTTGTGCAAATACCCGGGTTTCGGCAAATGCATACCCGGCAGTTGTAAACCTTGATTGATTGTAAGGTTTAACGCGCGGACGCAACGCAGGTGATGAGGCGCACCGTAGTGCAGGGCTCCGGATTAATTTTGACCACCTGGGGATCTTTAATGAGTCGTAAACCTGCTTGCAAGCGAAAAAAAAAAAACACGTCCTGCGTAGGGTTCGCAACGCGATCGTCATGATGGGCATGTCGTAAGAAAGGCTGTATTGATAACGATTTTCATTATGATGATGACTATGATAGTGGTGGTGTGATGATGATTGCGACGGTAACGACGATGGTGAGGTATCGATTGTGACGGGGACGATGATGGCGGTGACTGTAATGGCGATGATGACTACGGTGACGACGATGATGATGATTATGAGGATGGCGGTGGTAGGGATGATTGTAGGTCATGACGTATGAGCGCACAGATAAATGTTTGCGTGGGGCCAGGTAATATTTAGCAAACAAAAAAAAAAAACGACCGCTTGTGCTGCTGAGCCCAAGGACGCGGGTCGATCCGCGGCCGCGGCCACCGCTTTTCCGATGGAGGCGAAAAGCGAAAACGCCCGTGTGTTCGAGATTTCGGCGCACGACAAAGATCCCCACGTGGTCAAAATTAATCCGGAGCCCTCCACTACAGCGCGCCTAATAGCCTGTGTGGCGTCGGCGCGTTAAACCACGTAATCAAAAAATGATCGCGAAAGTTCACTATCAAGGGGCGTCATAAATCGCTCGGCTCTGCCTTTTCCATAAAATCTTTTATCATGATAGCCTTCACGACTTTGTTATAATCCCAGCCGTCAATGTATCTTCACGTCTTGACCACTCCTACAAAGTAGGCCAAATTTAATGTCATACAACAACTTTTTCCAAATCATTCATCCCGTCAACGTAAAAAGACTGGAACCACCTTCCCCGTGATATTGCTGCAATCGTTCATTCCGAGTTATTTATGCTGCTGTTCATAATACCCTTGTGTAACCTTATTTTTAATAACGCGGTGTGCCTTGGATAAACACCTTTGATGTTACTATCGTATGTACGTGCATTTTGAGCCACTGTACAATGTATATTGTTGCATATTTTGTATTTACGCTGCTACGTTTTGTTGTTGTTGTATTTCGTACCCCACTCCCCTCTTCAATGTATTCACACTAAGGGTATTCACAAATAAAAAATAATAAAGGGCCCTTGACGCTTGTCAGGGCACCACATAACAGCGCACTAACAAACATTGATGCGGGCCGCGGTGAGCCTCGACACGCACAACCTGAAACAAATCCGCCGCTCAACAAAGTAGTAACAATTCCTCCGTCGCGATTAAGAGCCGCCTCTTTCGTATCATGCGATCCCTTCGGTCGTTCCCCGGCGGTTACCGACCCTGCATTCGGCCGCCGCGGCAGCAAAAAAGAGGAGTGCGGCTCCCTGGCAATAAACAGGCTCGCGGCGCATGCGCCGAGCGCAGACTAATCACGAGCCTGTACAGCGCGTTCTGCGGGCTAATGGTTAGGGGACGTCTCGGCTATCGATCGGCGCTTAAGAGACGTACGACCGGCGGACACGTGTTTACCGCGGGAGGTCTATAATAAGGGCAGCAGCGAGAGCTGGAAATTAATGGACACACTCGGCTGTACGTCTATATACTGTAACTAAGCCTAACGAACACTTCGCTGACTACAGGGGACGAGAGAGCCAGATGAGGACGTGACGGAACTACCGAAGACGAGCCTAACCGTCCGCTGACCGCTGTGCTTTCTTTTTTGTTCTTTTTCGCTCTGGATTTTTGTTCCTGTGAACATCCATCCAGGAGCAATGCTCCGAATGCCTCAGATACGAAGCGCGCATCGCGGAAAGCTTGTGGATGCAGACCAAAAGCACGCGTTGTCGCACCACTGTGTTTAGCACTAAAATGTCATCCGAGAGTAACGAAGTGAGTGGAGTGAGTAGTGAGTGAGAGTGAGTGAGTGAGTGAGTGAGTGAGTGAGTGAGTGAGTGAGTGAGTGAGTGAGTGAGTGAGTGAGTGAGTGAGTGAGTGAGTGAGTGAGTGAGTGAGTGAGTGAGTGAGGAGTGAGGCACCCACCCGCAAGGAAAACTCAGCTCAAGAAATCAAACTTAACAGCATGAAATAGGGCGTGACGACGTGAGCGTACGGCCCTGGCTAAAGACAGCGCGTGTATCGTTCAGTTTAGCGTTCGCTTTCGCTTGCAGGCGGTCCAAACTTTGGCATAACCGCATGCTAATGAGAACGAAGTCCAAATTTAAACCCGGTACACCAAACTCGAATTGCGAGGGAAATCAACCAGGCCCGATCGAGGAGAATTCGAGGATCCCTAGATTGCGAAGAAAGCTTGCGCCAGCGGAGTCTTTAGGGCGCCGCCGGCAGACGATCCGAGCCCGCCTGCAGTCCCTACCGCTCTGAGCCGGCTTGATCGGACGTTTCTCAATTTAGCCGCGTGCTACAAATTAATTACAATCCGGCGGCGCGCTTAGCTGTCCTTCCCCTTCCGGCCTTCCCTCTTGTTTGTCTTTCTTTATCGCACGGCACGTGGCTATTCTCCTGCCATATTTCACGCATCTGATTTTAGGTGGTCCGCTTTTTTCCTTCACGTGTTGTTTGCTTCATATCAGGAGGGAGCAGTGCATGTCGTGTATCACGCTACAAGATAACGCCCAACTAACGCACAAAGAAACCTCACTCTCCGAGCTCCGGTCTCCCGACTCCCAGCTTCGGCTG
Organism: Haemaphysalis longicornis; assembly: GCA_013339765.2. NCBI lineage: Eukaryota > Metazoa > Arthropoda > Arachnida > Ixodida > Ixodidae > Haemaphysalis > Haemaphysalis longicornis. The sequence goes on along the minus strand of CM023457.1, from coordinate 47,370,328 downwards.
GTGGAGAGGGAAGTTGCAGCGGGAGAGTCCTCCAATGGAGTCTTGAGCTGAGTATAAAGTTCATTCTTCCTCTCCTCCTTACTCTCTTCCTCACTCCCTTCCTTCCCTCCTCTCTCTCTCCCTCTCTACTCTCTCTCTCTCTCTCCTCTCTCTCTCTCTCCTCTCTCTCTCTCTCTCTCTCTCTCTCTCTCTCTCTCTCGATTCTCCAGCGCATGTGCCGGATGGCCTCAAGAGTCGCTTCTCATTTTTAACGCCGTTTCCCTCCTTGTTTCTTCTATTTCCCTTTTAATTCTGTCTCCCTCCTCTTTCTTTTTCGTGTTTCCCGAAACCGCGCGCGTTGATTAATCTCGCGCCCGCCACGCCAGCGCCGATCTTGATGGAAGAGCGAGGAAGCCGGGCGCTTCGCGCGGCGATCAATTTCGAAGCAACCAACTCGGCGTGCTAATTGCTGCGCTTGCGCTGTTCACGTCGATGCCTGCTCACGTCGAGCTGAACGTACAAGTGTTGCTGCTGCGCGCGGGAGGTGTGTAGCGAGTAACAGGCCGTCGACTACGCCCTTCTGCGACAACCGGCCCGGTAACGAGCTACATGCCTGAGTGGGGACGAATCCTAGTCTTGCGAAAGAGCGGGTTAGATTTGGTATTTAGACGCGTCGTATGCGGTACCATCAGTGGGATTGAGGTGAGGGCACTGTATTTAAAACCAGCGAAACAAATCTGTTTGCGCATGCAGGGCCTTAAGACTCCGCACTCTATGGAATCGTTTCTTTTTCGCCACTATCCCCTTTCAGCGCACATAGTGAGGCCACGAAGGAAGGCGCCCACTCTTCAAAGAAATGCCGCATCTGGACACGGAAGGAAGAGTCGCAAGAGCTTGAAACATAGAGTATATACGGTGCTGTATGGTGTTTATACTGAAACACTAACGCGCAGTTTTATACTAATAATCGTGTTTTTAGAGAAGCCTTTCGATCTACAGTGTCGGAGATATAGGGGGAGTGAGAGAGAGTAGAGAGAGAGATGAGAGAGAGAGATAGAGAAAAGAAGAGAGAATAGAGATAGAGAGAGAGATGAGAGAGAGAGAGAGAGAGAGAGAGAGAGAGAGAGAGAGAGAGTCTTTAACGGCACTGGTGAGGTTAGCCTGGCAAAGCTTGCTACACTAGATGTAGAAGAAATGAAATTGATGAAGTGATGATCATGACTATGATGACGATAATGCGCTCACTGATGAAGCCTTGTTTAAAGAGTCTGATCAAGTCCTGTACTTCGCAGGAAAGTGAATAGAGCTTTTGTCGCTCGGGATGCTCGTTTAGGGTTAGACCAGGGGTATAATACGTCACTTAGCGTTAGTCTTCTAGAAAGCAATTTGCCCAGGGTCACTAGCAGGGACGTCCTAGATACTGCTATACCGCGCTCACCACGGGTAGTCCGAGAATTCCCCGCGCCATAGGAATATATTTGAAAAACTAGCTTCTCGGCGAGTACGCGGCGAGTCTGAAATAATCGAAGAGCTTGAGCCCCATGTGACGTCACTTCTGACGCCGTGTAGCGCAAAATTCGGAATTCTTTCGGCGTTCTTTATGTTTGTTTGTTTTTGTGAAAAAAAAAATATTTTCGAGGATGGAGCTGAGTAATCAAAGGCCAGTTTTTTTTTTTAACGAAGTTGTGTTTGCTCTCCATGGCTCCTTTGAAACCCACCGCGGCGACTCCACAGCCAAGGCGACCCTACGCTATGGAACACAAAGTCGTGGATCGATTCTTTACAGCGGCGACTGCGTTTGAATAAACTGGAAATAAAAAAACAATGCTCAGTGTAATCTTCATCCAATCAGTTATTAATCCATAGCGGCATGACCTAATCCAGAGACTTCCATCATTACGAGCCGCCTCATCATCCGCACGTTCTTTCCGAGCTTCGAACCGGCAAAATTTGCATTTATTTATAAGCACCGACCAGGAGATGCTGCGGGACAAAAATGTCTGCAATGCACGAATGAAAATTCCGGCCTCCACTGCGAGCGAAGCTCCCGGGAACAACAGCAGGTCCACGGCATCGGCGTGGATGTCACGGCCGCTTTGACCACGGCAGGCTCCCCCGCTCTGCTGACCTTAATCCAGGCTTAATCAGGAAGGCGGGTGGGGGGCATCGGCGTTGCCCGGATCGCCGCGTGCCGGGGATAATCCGGAAGGACGGGGGAGGGGAAAAAGAGAAGATAAAAAAAGGAAAAGAGTTGGCACAAAGTTCCTCTCTCGGTTTCACGCGGGATTGGGCGCGCCCCCTCCCGGCGGCTGACTTGGCAGCGGAAGTTCCTGCAACTTGAGGAGGAAGCGTTCGTTAGCACGTCGGCTCCATTGGCTTGACCCGCGGCACCTTGGGCATCCCCCCTCTTTTCCATCCGACTCGGGCGGAAGGGAGTATATATATCCCGGATTAGAGTTAGTCACCAAAACGGAATGCTGCGGCGGCGTTCGTGGACAGTAGTAAAAGCTCCGGGGCTAGGACGCCGCTTGTAAAGTAACGCGCATGAACTCACTGCCAGTCCGTGGGGAGGCTTCATTGAAGTCGGCCTATCCTGTCCTCGTCGAAAGGGTGACCGTTTCCCCCGCCCTACACAAATCAACCGTCCGGTCCGAACCCCTTCGGTTTAGCAGTGACCCCCCTGCGCTGCCGATTGGCTGATTTCCTTTTCGGGGTCACGCGTCAGGGTTATTCCCTTCCTGATTATGGAGGCGAGTCGATCGTGTGCGGGGACAGTTAGCACTTAGCTCCGTGTGATTGGCCCTTGGCGTAAACTGATTGGTCGAAATCCCCCGGGCTGAGGTTTTCGGGCAGCACGGGAAAAGGAAGGCGTTCCCGGTACTATACCGTTTCCGGGATCCTAATTGCTACGTGTCTGCTGCCCAGCGATCGGGTTTCAAAGGCGCTTCACGCGGACTTCCTTCAGCTTAAGCCTAACAACTCCCAGGGAGACGCCATGGGGCGTCCGAGGATTGTACTGCGTCCGGGGGACACCTGCAACGAAGCAAGGGGCTTCACGTCATCGTCTATAACGAACGCTGTGGTGCTTAGGGTCTATACCGCAATTTGCGCTGCGAGCTATGAGCTGATTTGAAGGGGGAAAAAAAACGGGGGTACCTACGCTTTGTCTTATGATGTGAGAAGAGATAATTACGTTGTTCCAAGAAATGACTACGTACGCTCTGAACTTATCCAGAAAAAAAACAACGCGAGCACCTTTTATGAGTATGAATGCGGGAACCATGAAGATTCATCTTAACGGCTGAGAGGCTTTGTTTCTCCTTGGATTGTCGAAGGGCTGTGCAACCATGCCGCTGCAGACGCTTTGCTCTGCGACCTGCCTTATCGCTTTCGAACGCTCTTTCTGAGTTACGCTATTGAGTTTAGTGTCGCCAGTTTTGTACTGCTAAGCTTATTATTCCTGAAATGCCACTAAATTTTTCTTTGTGAGTAGGCTTCACTGCAACACTGATAGGAGGAAAGCCAGCTTTAGAAAAACAAGCTTCACGTTGGTGTTCTTTCATTTAGATCAGCTTCACCGCTTTACACAAGTGCGTTGCTAGAAAGACAGTTTCTAAGCACAATATGCCGTATTTACTCGCATAATGATCGCACCCCTGCAGTTTGCCGTCAAAGTTCGATTTTTTTAATTTCCCGCGCAATGAACGTACCCTGAACTAGCCGCAGCAATATGTCGTATTTGTGCCAAGTCTAGCTGATGATGGTCGTGCGTACCTCTCTCTCCTTCCCTTTCAAACAGGACATGGCTACGCTATTGCGGCAGACTCGCCGATATTAGCGATATCGGCAAGCATGCGTTCAATATTGATGAGGAAGGAAACTCTCACTAAATGCACATAATGCACTCACAAGACGTAGAAAAAACGCGCTCAGGTTGCTGCGTCGGCAGCCGTGTCTGCTTTGATGTCCCGCACTGTGACAGTGGCAGCCACTTATTGGTCGACCTGTTGCCACCTCGCAGCAAACTCGTTAGAGCACGTTCCGTAATTCACGACAACACTGCATTTCGCGTCACATTGCAAAGCGGCGAGCGGCGGTGTGCGGATTTTTTCTTATCCGTTTGTTTATTATTTTTTCATGTTCATGAGACCTATCGTAAAAATTTTGACCGCAACTTGCTTGCCTTTTCTGTGCTCAAACAGGTTTCGCGAAAAATTTACCCCGCGTAATGAACGCACCTCTAAATTCACATCGAGATTTTTTGAAAAAAAGAAGTGCGATCATTACGCGAGTAAATACGGTAAGTACAATATATTAACATATGAAGGACCTAAGACGTTTTTTTTAATCTCCCGCCCGGCAGAATTTTTCCGACACGCTCTGGCTACATTATTATGTTTTCGGATCTGGATACGCCGCCTTTTTCGCCCACTGAGCAAATGGACGCGTGGTGCTCACGTCTTAAGGCTGTGGTCAGCCTACCGACATAACAGCCATACGCTGCGCTATAAATGAAATGCACTAACGTAGCTATCTGGGCGTGTTGGTTTAACATGATTAGGAGAAGACAGCGCGGTTTACACACGGACACAGGGAAGACGTCAAATGAGCTCATTACCTAAAGATATTACGACAGTTGCGACAACAGTCTGAACCTGGCCTAAGACAGGAAATAAATTCAAAGAAAGTGCACATTAGCGCTGAGTGTTTCCGGTTTGAGGTGATGGGAGTGCTATCTGTGCAAAGCTGGTCGCATTGGTCGTCATCGCTAGCGTAGCACGTATGCACCTCGTCCAACCCCTATCTTCCGGACAAAGAAATTTTATCATCTGACTGCTCCGGAAGCGTTGTGAATAGCGCACCCAAGAGGCAAGGCAAATATCCGGCTGTTGTCTTATCGGCGCCAGCTCAGAAATGCCTCAGAATTTCACAGGCTGCAATCGTGAGTTTTTCCTGCTTGAAAGGCGTTCCTGAAATCGAATCCTTCTGCAGGTTTTCTTCCTTCCGTTCTTTAACGCATCACACCATGTGTTAATATTGGTGCGATCATGGGGCCATTCGGAAGAACACTGCGGAGGCCGATGACTCCCGCGGAAGAAAAAAAAATATGAAAAAAAATGAAGCAGTTCCACTCAATGTGAAAGCTGTCAAGTGCAAAGAAGTGATTCGTTAAAGGGGGTGTGGCGTCCTCTCTTGACTAATTTCGGTATCAGCCTGGCGTTGATACCGATCAAGAGAGTGCGCCGCCTGAAAACGTCCGTAAAAGACTCTAGATTGATTTCAATAATTCTGGGTAATTATGCGTTAATCATGATTTATTTTCTTTTCTAATTATTGTGCAAGTTTTCGGCTAGCAACGGTAGCCTCCGTGGCAGCGGCGCAGCGCAGACATCACCCCTAACACTTTGCATACGATCATAGAGTTTCATACTAATATACTAGAGGGAAATCTGTCGCTGCAGTCGCTGGCCGCCGTGGGTGGCGCCATTGCCGCTAGCAAGTTCCTCGCCTACTTGGCTTAGCTAGCCATATGGCTTTTTTTTGTCTCGAAGCCAAAATTAACCAAAATGGTAACATTTTTTTCTGTTCATCGTGCATGAACTTCACATAATCACTGACAAATTAACCTTTTTGGAGTTTCAATTTTATAATGACGAAACAAATTTCATGAACCTTCCACAGTAATATTGCTGCTTTTTTGCAGCCGCAGAGTCAACGTTTCAGCCTTTCAGAGCCATGCCAAGGACAAGTGGAACGTGCCTGCCGGTACATGACGGAACGTTCGCCGAAGCGCGGCTCCCTAGGCGTGGCGCCAGATTTCCCTCTAGTAATTTAGTATGAAACTCTAGCTAAAGTGCTCCGTACTTATAAATTACTCGGAAACTTCAGCCTGTTTACGGGCTTTGAAGGCGAAAGCATAGCCTATGCTTTCGGCGACTATGCGGTGATTATCAAACACAATTCTTCACTGCTGCACCGTGTTCGCGCCTCTTTCTTCGCTTTCGTTTCTTCGTGTTTAGGCGCGAATTACTCCGACCGGCAGACTGGCCCCAATTCACGCGGCAGCGTCCCCGCAGTCAGAGCTCTCCTCCGCGTGCACCAGTTCTACGCACGTGCCGTCACGTGCATCTGTCACGGCGCACGCGTCACGCTAGTTCTTCTTCCACTCTGCCAAGGTGCCGTGTTGGCGCACCTCGGCTGCTGCTCTGGAGACCCGGCCTCAAATCCCACACGAACCCATTCCATTTTCTCTTTCACAGCGGCGGCCATTTTGGTACCACTCGTGTTGTCGTCAGCGGTGACGACTCACTTGTAAGATGATTTACAGCCTTTTTGTTTATAACTAGCACCCTTACACCCTATCAAAAACAAAGCAAAACACCTTTGAAAGGGTGTATAGTGCCGATAAAACACCCGCTAAAAGGGTTTATTGTCTTTTTACAAGCTTTAAAAGGGTATATTCTCGTGTTTTTCTTGTATCGTGTGTTTTTATTGTGTATTCTTGTTATTTGTGTCTCACACCCATAAAAGGGTGTGTTCTTGTGTTTTTGCTAGGTGTAAGGGGATAGTAAACGACAAAGCGTCCTAAATAGCGTTTTCCTTCGTTCTTTATCATAGGGTGTAACGGTGTTAGTTTAGGCAGTGACTGACCGCTCATCGCCGGCTGGGCCGCTGTGCGTGTGCTTCAGCGCAAGCGAACCACGTGACCAGGCGAGTGTTTAACGGCTGCTTCGCCGGCGCTTGATCCCTCTGTCTCGCCACCGATGGCGTGCCGGCTGCGCTGCCTGTTTGTTAAGGGTGTAAATCGGACACTTTTCGCGTTTGATGAGACATCTAAGGCTTTCGCCTTAATACGACGCTCCGTGCGTATACGCTAGTTACACGCAGCCTGCCCGGACCGGGGAGCAGCGCACTAGATCCTCCGAGCCTCGCGGAGGAGTCAGTGGGTCATCTCCGCCGAGGCGCGACCACTGTTCTCCTCCTCCCGCTTATCTCGCTCTCCGCACGGATGCTCGCGCAGCATCCGGGATCTGACGCCGGCGTCGGGAATGCCGGCACACGCCCCGGCTCAGGGGGGACTCACTGCAGTCGTGAGTTGTAGCCCGGGAGGGAGAGGATTAGCGCGGTGGTCTATCAGATTACACCGGCCGCCGAGCTGCGTTGCGCGTTCAGGGGTATACGTGTTTACTCGCGCGTGCAGTGCGGCTCAAGGTAAGAAGGCATTCGAGTCTGCTCGAAGTGCGTTTTGCGATAGGGGAACGAGCGCCCGGATTGATTGGTATATAACGTGAGGGGAGGGATCCTGCTTCTCCGGGCACCTTAGCGAGGAGCTGGATAGCTGCGCAGTGGAGCTGCGAACGCGTTCAAGCAACGCGTCGCCATGGCGCATATGAAGGCGCGAATATTTGCAAACTGCACCTGGCCGGGGTGTGATGCGATGGACTGAACGGACGAAAGGCACGAAACTGTAAATTAGGAGCAAAAATCTGCACGGAACTTCGCTCGCACGAAATGCGCGTAAAGCCGTTACACACACACACACACACACACACACACACAATTGCGTTATTGTTTTTCGACGGAGCGCCATATATTGATTGATTGTAGGGTTTAACGCGCCGACGCAACGCAGGCGACGAGGCGCGCCGTAGTGGAGGGCTCCGGATTAATTTTGGCCACCTGGGGATCTTTAACGTGCGCCGAAATCTCGAACACAAGGGCGTTTTAGGTGCGGAGTACCTTAGGACCGCATAATGTCCGTCCGCGTCCGTGGTCATAGCATATACAATCGCAAAAAAGCACTCAGGCACTGGCAGGATTCGAGCCTGTGTCTGGTAGAACAGACAGAGTTAGTGTCACTCGCTTACCCATTGGTTACGACGTGGAGTTAGTACCCGAGGGTCAAACGGCTTACTCCTCGCCTGTAACGGTGAAGGAGTACCTTAGGCCCTCCCAATGTCCGTCGCGGTCTATCGCTGCGCCCACCACCATTCAGCGAAAATCAAGCGAAATTTCGATTTGAGCCGTGAGTGGCATTTTCATTTAGGGATTAAGAAAGGGGCAATCACGGGTTCATTCGAATGACGGTCGGGGCACAAATCGGATGTCACTCGGGGCGCGACTGGATTCATTCGATCCCCGTACTCCGCTCACTCGCCATCATCCACGCAGTGGAGATGACATTTTTTTTGCTTTTCGCCTCCATCTGAAAAGCGGCCGCCGCGGCCGGGAATCGAACCCGCGTCCTCGTGCTCAGCAGCACAACGCCTTAGCCACCGAGCCACCGCAGCGGGTGACGGAGCGCCATCGGTTCCACGAAGAAAGCTTTTGTTTTAATACCTTTCGTATACTGCCTTCAGGCAAGAGGGAAATAGAGAAATCATTTGCAAGCACAGCCGCGGGGCCCCTTTACGTAGCTGGCACGACGGCAAACCTAAAGCGTGGTGTTAACGCTTCGTAGTGAAAGGAAGGTTGTATACGGCGGTAGTCGACGAGCCTCAAACACGCCGATCGTCGTTCCGAATGCGCGGGCTTCCGAGCGTCGAACACGCGTGACGGACGCCGACGACCCACGCTTTGACCCGCATACGTAAGGAGGCCTCGAGGAGAAACACGCACTTACACTAAACGCGGTGGCTGCCGTAGACGAGAAGCGCGGAACAAAGAAGCCGTTGCATCACGGCGCTTAACCCAATCGGAGTCAAGGATGCGCTTCCTCGTCCGCGCACGGCGGCGCATCGTAGCTGCGATCGAAGGCCGCAATTTCGCGAACGTACGTATGCGTCTCTCTGGCCGAGTGCTTGCGGCGCAGCGCATCCCGTATTTTTCGATAAGTGGCCGAAGGTGCTCCAGTCTGACCGCACGACGATACCCGAATGATGAAAGTGAGGGTGATTCCGCGTTTTATCTAGGTCTCAGTAATTTACGACCTCCGTAAAGACTTAACAGAAGTTAGGTTATATCAAAAGGACTTTTGTCCCGATAGCAATGATGCCAAATTTATCGCAACGTTTAAATAAATAATTGAGATATTAAGGAACATAATCAAGGGTTCGACGAAATGTCGTCTGGTCAGGCATGAGAACTTGCAAAAGAAAAGTGAACACTGACCAAGAATTGACGATGACGGCTTGTCTTACGTAGTGAACAAGGAAACCCGTATGTGGTTCCGAAACGTCAATATATTAGTAGCGACAACACCCATCCACTTTTTAGGCGAGTATCTATGACAGTCATAGAATCTAATGATGTCACACTTTCGGGCGACGTCTCTATGACGTCACAGAATCTATGACGTCACTGAAGAAACATGGCTGGGCCTCTAGTTCCGTTTGATCCTCTCACTTGAATGCTAGCGAGCAGTTAACACACTCATAACCATGTCTCTAGTTCTGACCCATATTACGTCACTCCCGCCCTTAATACGTCACTGTAGCGCGAAATTTGAAAATTTTAAAAAAATTATTTTGTCGCCTTTGTTCGGTTATAAGAACATCTTTTGTGGCCTTTGGGAAGCTGAGTGAGTTACCAAAGGCTAGATCTTTCTAACTGAACAGAGTTTTATTTTGTCTTCACGGCTTCTTCAACCCAATCAGAGTCAAGGATGCGTTGCTCTCTCGTCTGCTTCCTCCTCGTCTGCGTGCGACGACGCGCCGTAGCGGCCATCGAAGGCCGCAATTTCGCGAACTCTCCGGTATGCCGGAGTAGTTGCGGCGTACGGCACATCCCATATTCATCGATAAGTGACCGAAGCCGGTCGGGCTTGCATAAAGACGGACGGTGATTCTCGCATGGTGAAAGTTAGAGTGCTGCCAGCGTCATATGTAAGCCTCCGTAATTCGCATGCGCTTACCTGCGTTTTGAAAGCGATTGACGGCTGCCCACCAACCAAAGCCATTGCCGAGAAACGTAATTTAGCGATTGTAGCGGGGTCCTCTAGATCGGTTTGATAGTATAACTTGAATGTTAACGAGCAGTCAACAACTGATAACAATGCTCTTAGTGCTGGCCTATATCACGCCACTTGTGCGCATATTACGTCACTGTGCCGCAAAATTTGAAACTTTTTCAATTGATTGACTGTAGGGTTTAACGCGCCGACGCAACGCAGGCGATGAGGCGCGCCGTAGTGGAGGGCTCCGGATTAATTTTGACCACCTGGGGATCTTTAACGTGCGCCGAAATCTCGTACACACGGGCGTTTTTGCTTTTCGCCTCCATCAGAAAAGCGGCCGCCACGGCCGGGAATCGAGCCCGCGACCTCGTGCTCAGCAGCGCAACAGCTTAGCCACTGAGCCACCATGGCGGGTGAAACTTTTTCAATATTTTTTACCTTTTTTCATTTGGAAAAAAAAATATTTCGTGGCTGGAATGAAGCTCAGTGGGTTACCAGCTCTTGCCAAATTAAACGAAGTTGTATTTTGTCGTCATGGCCCTTTGATAGGTCCCGTCAGTGCCACTCATTCCGCGAGCTGAGGAACAGCGGAAGGCTCGTCGAGGTCTTCTCTTCCCTCCAATTTTCTCCGCGTCGAGTGAGACGAGGACTCACCGGGGAGCCTCCGCCGCCTCTCCTCGTCATTGCGAAGTCGTTGCGCGACACCGCGCGCTGCTGTCGTCGTAGTCGCCCTCGTTGTGGGCGCAGCCGCACAAAAGCGCGGCCGAACCTCTTCTCCCAATTAAAATAACGAGCGCCTCGTCCTGTCGAGCGCGTCGTTGTGTCGCCGCGTCGCCTTGGATTTGAAACTTAAGGAGGTCGGGCGCTGACAGGAGTGGACGTGCGCGCCTTCCTCACAACAGCTTTCGTACGGGATCTGCGGATTAGTGTTTCTGCCCAAGAATGCCTGCTTGGAACGTTCTTAGAGGAGGAGGAGGAAGGAGGAGGAGGAATGTCTTTAGGCAGCAGTCAGCGCTGGGAAAAAGTTCTTGTTTCAGGAGCCCCTGAGACCACCGGCTTCTTGGGCTCTTTGCACCAGCCGACGCTCGCCGTCAGGGGCCGAGAGTAAGCCGGTAGCACGGGCACCGAAAAAAAATAGTGTTTGTGAGTGCGCATGCGCAGTTGTCCCACGCTGCGCACTGAGGCTTCTTGCAGTGAACCTCAACTAAGGGGAGGATCCAGAGTAATCACTGGAGCGTGTGTGTGCATGTGTATGTGTGTGTGAGTGTATGATGTGTATGTGTGTGTATGTGTATGTGTGTATGTGCTATGTGTGTGTGTATATGTATGTGTGTGTGTACGTGTGTACGCGGGTGTGTGTGTATGTGATGTGTGTAGCGGGGGTTACGAGGGAGTACGGAGAGGAGGGGAAACGGGAATGGCAGAGACTTCAGACATAGTAAAACTACTGTTCTTCAAGCCTACGACTGTAAACACGGAAAGCTGAAGACAGAGCTCGAAAAAAGCTTGAGCGAAGCGCTTGAAGAACCAGAGGCATGGCATACCAACCAGCCCCAGCCCAAGCTTTTCTTTGTGCTATGCTCACCCAACTCCCCGAATCCACTGCTGACCTCTAGTGCATTCTGCATTAAAAAGGGCGCAATCAGTTACGCGAGCTTTGTTTGAAATCGCACGCCTTCTACGTCCTTCGTCGAGTTCAAACAACGCGGCTGGTTTTCAGATACACGGAGCGATTTCCCGGCGACGCTTTCCCTCGTAGCCTCTAAACATCGGTCCCAGGCAGCCAGGGCGCGAAAAAGAACCGCGCCGACACCGAGCGAAAGCGGACCGTGGGCGTGCGGCGACGGCTCAAGCGCGAAACGCCTCTCGTGCGCGATGCGAGCGAGGAGCAGGCGTTTCCGAGGTCGTTCGCACCATTCGGAGCGTCTACACGCGCATCCACAAAACTCTGGCGGGGTCTCGAAGCCAGCGGGCATTGATGCGGCGGCAATTGTTGCAGCCCGCCGCGGGCCCTTGCAGTAGTGCCTCATGCACTCTACTCGGCGGCGGCGACACAAGCCGGCAAATTGGCGTAGACGAGCTGATGCGCGCGCCAGCGGGCTTGCGACTTAAACGAGGTCACTCTGTCCGCCCTCGCCCCCACGACAGTCCGCGCCGTCCAAGCGCGGTGTCTCGCCGCAACAGAGTGGCCGACTAGTCTTCTGCCGAGAGACAGCGATTCGCGGGAACGCGTGTCGGGCTTTCGTAAGAGGGGGTGGAAAGTGTGCAGCGCGCGTTTGTTCTGGTCGTATACGCGCCGCGCTTTCAAAACTCTGCACTTCGAGAGGGCGTTTTCGAGTTTAATTTGACGCGGCGGCACCTTGCACGGCGTTTGGAGCGCTGGAAAGTTGCAGGAAGCTGGTAAAGGCATTGCGAAGCTGCAGCAGTGCATGCTGTATATTTATTTCACATCCAGTAGAACCCCGTTACAACGAAGTCGTGAGAACAGGCTTCGTTATAAGCTTCGTTATAAGCGCTGTTTTGTTAAAAGCGGGGTGATTTGCTCTCTACGCGCACATGCAGTCTCTCTCTCTCTCTCTCTCTCTCTCTCCTCTCTCTCTCTCTCTCTCTCTCTCTTTTCTTCTCTCTCTTCTCTCTCTCTCTCTCTCTAAGGTTTTAAGGTATTTTCATGTAAGTTAATTTTTACACGTGAAGTATTTGTTAATGAACCTGTCTTGTTTTTTGGCGTCGGTTTTCTGGTATAGCGTTTAGGAGGCCGTTATCAGCTCCCAGGGGACCGCATACTATGGTAAAACAAAACATGCCTGTCATAACTAATGTCCATGAACCCGAAGTAAATGTAGACAAAACCTTTTTAAACTGAGTTTCCAGCACCGTTGGCGCGACTCATACATTCCAACATTGCTTAGAGCAGATGAAACCTTAGGCCTATTTGAGACAAAACGTGGCATCACCGCAAGAAGAAGCGTTCTTTCATTAACAATACACTACGTATTGGTTCTTACAACAACGAATAAAAAAAACGGGTTGAAAACGGGTGACGAAAGGAGGCGATATAAAAAGCATAGCAACAACAACAAAAAAAAAAGAAACGTGAAGAAAAAGACGCTGTCTCACGCTGTCGGCTCGAGTCGGCTCCAATAACTATGTTCTGATGGTTTAAACTGCACAGTTCGGGTCAACTCCTCCGGTAAACGTTTAATTGAACAAAAAAAAAACTGCCTCGTGCTGCTGCTTCCCGCATGAGCCACGTGACCCATGCGCTGCTGCAAGTGGTGACGTCACACAGTTGGCGGCATGGGTAGCTACTGTCGTTCACCTGCTTCAGCTGTATCCTAGTTGCCTGTGTGTCCTCATTCGCTAGGATCAAAGATGCCCCGCCATAATTTCGGATCGTGAAAATACAAACATATTAGGCGTATCATGCAGACTAACTTTATACTAAACGAGACGAAATGTCACTCACGGCGAAAGTATTTGCGCGATCAATTAATTATGTGCTTCGCGTCCATGCACCAGCAACCCTCGGAGGCAATCAGTTCCATTTTCTAGATCTATTCTATTTTTCAATGTATTGCTTGACGCAAAAGTCCCCCCGTCCCCACACATTTGGCCTACATTTCCGCCTCTCTCTCGTCCCTTCGGCAATCTATCACTGTACGGAGCCGGCCACCCGCATTATTAACGATCTTCCTGAAAGAGGGGGCCCTCTTATCCGTTTCTCAAATTCGTACCTAATCCGTATAACCGAATCGCGTGTACCCCAAAATTCAAAGCTCAATACGACCAACCCGCCTCAATCATCAAACAGCAGTCTCTGAAATGCACGACACAGTACGAAGAAAAAGTTGGGAAAGGATCGATGCCGCGTTTTCTGATTTGTAGTAAACAAAAGAACGCAGAGATTAAGAGCGAATGCGAAACAAATTTAAGGAGAGGAAAAAGAGAAGAGATTAGAGCAAGGATCGCTGTAAAGGAGCCAAATTCCGCCCTATAACCGGCGCCCGTGTGGGGCTCCCGGCGTGGAATATATTCCGAGCGTATCATTAAAGGGTCGTCCATCAGGCTTAAAGGAGATGGCGTGCGCACAGGCGGTGTGTTTATATACGTCCATGAAGAAACATGCGGCCGGTGGACGCACGCAAACCGGCCCCCGGACCCGGTACGGAACGCAAGAGAGCGTCAACCGGCGCTGGGTGTGTAATAAAACGTCGAAAACTTCTGGGCTATCCACCAGATATCCGCAACATACGCACACACAAAAAGCATTCGCTGGACGGAGATGACAGCAAGTATTCAAGGGCCACGTGGGGGCAGAGGCTTATGCTTCCTTCGATATTTGATGGGAAAGCAATAACCACCGGACGGGGGGGTTCCGCAGGGTCGCGTGGTAGTGCCACTGCTGTTTATATTAAAGTTTATTTCTGCATACACTCTCTTCGCCCACTCTTTTTCTGGGTTTCTGGATGTCTAATCGTGAGATGCTGCTCACGTTTTCATTTTTTTTTCTTTTTTACGATTCTTAAAGGTCGCTACTGCGCATTCCAGCTGCGTCTGCATTAGTGCGTTCATGCGTGTGCGTCTGTCTAAGCGCTTATGCGTGGTGTTTTCGATGCGTTTGTGTGTTCGCGTTTGTTTGTGTTTTTGAGCCCTGCTTTCTCCTTTGGTTTTGTTTTGCTTCTGGTGCCGATCCACTCCCCTCCCCAACCGTGCGCGGCTAATCTCACTGCGTCGGCCAGCCCTCCTTTTAAACCCCTAATCGGATTATCCGTCGATGCAGATTATATTCCAGACTTCGCCTCCCCTCTTTATCACCATGCTCCCCTCCTCCCCGCGTTTTTTCTTCTTTTCGAAAGCGCTTTACACCCCATCTCCACTTTATTCTTTACCGCCATTCCTGTAGTAAGACCGAGAACAGCACTCAAGGCCTTTCTCGACTTTGCTAAGCCCTTTTCATTGGTCTTCGCATTTAACAAAGCTCGCGTTATAATTTGACGACGGCTTTATCTGGTCATCGATTTGTTTAAATTCCTGTAGCAGGTTTGCGTATTTTGTTCCCAATTTGCGTTACCCGCGTGACGCTGGCTGTGTTATCTTAATATAAGCGACCAGCATTGTAATGATACTTCTATTTATAATAATAATAACAATAATAATAATATTACACCCGAGCCCCGTTACATGTTTTCTGTTTATTTTACAGTGAGTTTTTCAAATCTATAGTAAGGAGATCTATAGGATCTCCTTATGAGGAGAAATATAACACATGAGTTTCTTGAGCTGCGAACTTTTCGAGAGAGATTAGGTTTGTTTCATGATCAGGTATTTGGGAACTAAGCAAAAAATACCTGGGAATGCGTAAGCTATGATGCTTACTGAATTTTGCGAGAAAGCCGGGATTCATATAAACCTGAAAAAACTCGAAACCCGGGTGTTTTCGTTTTTCGCCACCACCCCGCGGCCGTGATCAAACTCGCGTGTTCGGTATGAGCAACCCAAATACCTTGGCCCCTAGCCATCGCGTTTTTTTTTTTTTTTTACTTTCCAAAGCTACCGGCATACTAACAATGAAATTCCGCAGTTCACGCCAAATACCGTTATCTCCGTGCCCCTGGATACTTTCGTGGTTGTGATCCTGAGAGCTGGCTTCCCTTCCAAAGCCGTAAGCTAGCTTCCAGTGAGACCTTATTACTGTTACTCGGCGTGACATATCTGAACTTTGCAATAAAAGGAAACCGTGTTGCACACCTTGGGGCGTGACCAAATTGACGGGAGCACATTGTGCGATGCCTCAATAACTTTCACCGCAAACGTCAGTAACCACGTCTCAGTAATAGAACTGCACTTTCACGAAGCTAACCTTCCGTCTTGTTTTTGCCGGCGCTATGAGAAGTAATAAAAAGTTGCACGACGAAACCCCCTCAGGCATCTTATATAGCTGCCCTCAAGAAGTTGGCTGCTTGCGGCCCCTGAGGTAAAAGAGTTCATTTTGCTCTAAACTTTGTCTGTCTGTCCGTCCATCCGTCCGTCCGTCTGTCTGTCTGTCTGTCTGTCTGTCTGTCTGTCTGTCTGTCTGTCTGTCTGTCTGTCTGTCTGTCTGTCTGTCTGTCTGTCTGTCTGTCCGTCTGTCTGTCTGTTCATTGTTGCACGCGCAACGTGCGGATATGAGCATTCTTCTTGCACCTGAAACGCGTTTATCAGCTCGAATGTCCGTCGCCCCACAACAAAAGGGAATATTTCGACACAACTACACAGGCTGATGATTCCCTCGTAGTAATGTATCGGTTTCGTGGGGTCCGTGCAACACGACCGTAACAACCTCGCGCATTATTCAGTCGCCGATTATGTCGCGCCCCCTTCGTCGACAATGAAAGAATGCCTCCCTCACGGACAAAGTGAAAAAAAAAAGAAAGCCGGCGCACTAAATACGAGGGATAGAGAAGAGAAAGCGGGGCAGCGGAAACAGGTGTACGTCACTCGGCGTCCAAAAAAGGAAGGCAGACGTGTCGCGCGATCATTATCGCCTTCAACCGGCGCTCAGGGGTCGCAACCTCCATCAATATGGACCCGGCCCGTGAAAGCAATGGAGAGCCATCGACGTCATCATTAACAGTACAATCGACGCAGCACGCGTAGAGTACGGCACCAGGCTGTGCCGCCAGACGGCGCCGCCGGTCGCCGGGGCAGAAAGAAAGGTGGCAGACGCGTGGAGGGGGAAGGTTGGCCGACCCCTACCGACGACTGTGGCAGCCGAGAGTGCCACAGAAAAATATGGGGGCAATGACGTCAGAGCGAACTTCGCCGCGAGCTGTTTGGCGCGAGTTTCTCTTTAACAAAGGCTGGCGGAGGTGAGTGCTTTAGATGCACGCAGCGGGGTGCCTATTCGAGTGAAAAAGGCAGGTGGGGAGTGCTAAAGGTGGAAGGGGGAGGGGGGGGGCTAGGGTTGTCGTGAGGGGAGTGACACGAGACTAAAAGGACACGCGCGGGCCATAAAGGTGTCAAAAGAGTCCATTACGCTGCCGGGCGGACTGTCTCGTCGCCGGCGGCAAAGGCATCAATACATCGGGACCCGTAACGACCAGCGTAGAGCAAAGGACGCGGCAAGGGTCTAGGAGAAGTGCGGCGTAATTTTTCTTTTTATTCCGCGCGTGCGTCGGTTCATTGGGAATATTTTGACAAAAGAAATTGTTGGAGAGACGGGACTGCGGGACTAACTACAGGAGACCGAAAAAAAGAATACGAACAAAATGGGTGCAAGGAGACGGCGTTTGAGAGAGACCGACCTGTAAAAACGGCAGGTGGTGCAGTATTGGTGTTGTTGCGGACTTGTTAAAAAAGAACACCGCTTGAAATATGGCAGTACGCTCGCAGTCGACGTAGTTCTTGCTTTGTTTCGCGCGCACGGCGTCTCCTATGCGGCCCAAGGTTGTTCCGCGACATGGAAAGGCAACATATGTTTTACAACTGTACACGAACGACCTTCGTCTTCTGTACCGGTCATTGGCACGTAGTTTGTTTTACGTTTCATGGGTGGACCAATATACTTCGGCGCAATCAGATTTCCCACTTACCTGAGTAGTTCCGCTTCGCGTATAAGAATTCGATACTAGCAGCGCTGGTTTAATTTGTAAAAAAAAAAAAAAACAAAACATCGCGCCAATTCCGCAGCGCCGCGCGACCATCCCACCACGACCCAACATAACACGCTTAAAACCCGGCTGTAGCAACAGAATCCATAAAAAAAGTGAACTAACCAGCTCAGTCACAGCCCACTCTTTATTCAGTTAAGCCTAACGAACGACAATCCGCATTTCAATGTACCGCGCGCACAAGCGTTGCACCCGAAACACAATGAGTTTTCGGCGTAATGCAATTCAAGGTACAAGGCACTCTCAATCATGCTTGGGCGTTAACACGCCGCACCCTTCGCGTTCGCGGGGGCTTCTTTGCATTTCAAGTGCAGACGTTCAACCGTACCCCGCATATAATGCCAAAACGTTGTCTGTACTCTGTTGCCGCACGAGTGCTTATTTTTGTTCGCTGTGCTCTCCCGTGGAATAGGGTGTTCAGGTTTTACAGTGCTCCTTCCTATTCAGCGTAGGACGACCTTGGGTCGTATATGCGGCCTCTGGGAAACGCACGGTATACAAGCGGGCTGTTGTATGGAAAGCAAACGGCTTTTTAAGCCCCCCTTCAGAGCCGGGTATGGGATTGATCTAATTTATGGCCCAGCCGACGGGGTCTCCCGTCGAGAGTGCTGAGTACGAAATAAAAGCGACTGTAGCCCAGGAGAGGGAACTTAGCATGGGGAAAAGAAAAAAATTAAATGACGAGATCGAGACGTGAGGAAAATTAGAAATGGGGAGTAGTAAACTGAAAGTTGCAAAAAAAAAAAAAAAAAGCAAGGCTCTCTGGATTAAGGAGGTCTCCCGAACGGAACTCATACAGTTGAATAAATGTTTATTCCTCCCATCATATAAATGTGATTGGACGCTTCCCAGGTCATTTTTATTTGATTTAAGCTTTTACCACGGATTTTGATACAGCATGATTTGAATTTTAAGAGTGTGCACGACAGAGATGAAACATTGTTTTGCTGCCTTCAGGGCAAAGAGAAAAGTATGAACTAATTATCTGATTTAAATTTAAGGCAGTGGAAACATGAAGTGCATTATTAATTTGTCCAGAAATACTGTTTCTTAGCTGTATTGCGGGTAGCGAGGCCGCGCCAGTATCTTTCAATTTTTTGTCCTGACTTCGCCCTTTCAATGTGAGTATACAACGGCGTCTTGCTTAGGTCATCAAGTCTGTAGAGCTCGCGCGTGCGTGCGTGCCATGCGCGCGCGTGTATGTGTGTGTGTGTGTGTGTGTGCGCGTGACAACACGCACACACACAGCCCTTTTTGCGAAAAGACCAGAACCCGTCGAACATGAGGTGTTTATTTTACACATAGACAAAAGAAAAGAAGAAGGTCGTGCGCGCGTTCAGACTAATTTGGTAGGAATTTGGTAGCTACCAACCAGACTACATTTTCTAACACCCCCATTATATATATATATATATATATATATATATATATATATATTATAGATATATATATATATATATATATATATAATATATATAGTATATATATATATATATATATATATAGCCCGCGATAGAGAGAAAAAGGTGAGAAGGTGAGAGAGGTTGGAGAGAAGAGGAGAGGGGGAGGGTAGAATAAATGTTAAAACTCGCAGAAAAAAAAAAACTGCCGCCTTTGTGCACAACACCTACAGTCGTTATACACTTCGCCTTGCGGTTGCGTTGTTTATGCCTTAACGACGCCGCCGGAAACGAGGACAAAGCAGCGAACGCCGTACCCTCTTTTTACTGAGCACCGCTCGAGCCTACAGCGCGCTTTCCAAAGCGGCCTGCACATATATAGGCTATATCTATATATATTGTTCTGCGTTTCCGCACGTCGTCTGGTCTCCGAAGGAACCCGCATATGAGACTGCTGCGACGGCGTAAACGATGATGACCCTTCAACCGCCTCCCGTCTCTGACGAGAATTCCTTCCATTGGTCGGCCGTTTTGGCTTCCACCGCGAGAAGATTGCCAAAATAAAAATCGCGCCCGCGCAAGAAACGTGGACTTCCGCGCTAACAGAGCCGTCCGTCCGTGCCCCTTTGTATTCTGGGGCGGGTTTAAAAAAAGTAGCCAAAAAAAGTAGCCAAAGTCGGGAGGCGATGAGGCAAATGGAAGTCCGCACATGGCGAGAGCTGTGGTGGCTCGAGTGTTCCTTCCCGCAGCCATGTCTGGCAGCAGCGGCTGTGGCGAGAGACGGTATGAGGAGGGCCATGTGGTCTTTGCGAACGAGATCACGCTTCGAGCCGTCTGCGGATGCACGCACACTCCTCCCGCCCGCACACACATAAATGCGTTTGGAGGCACGGGTATATGTGGGGCAGAATCACATATTCCACCCCACATATGTGGGGCGGAATATAATTCCGGCCCGCATGTGGGGTGGAATATGTGATGCGGAATTATATGTGGGGCGGAATATAATTTCGGCCTGCATAATTTCGCCCCAAGGATTAGTTAATTCCATTTTTTCATAATTATCATTCATGTAATGCCGCTAACCGACGTTGACCACAAGGGACTGCAGCGGCTACCGAGAGACGCAATTATAATAGATGGGGTTTTTTTTTTTCCTGAACTAGTGCAGATTAGTGCAGTGTCGTGCAGACCGGTGCATAGTGCTACTGGGGGTATCAATTAGTTAAAAAAAAACGAACATATGCTGCACTGCTTGCACTGGTGAAGCCAGTTCAGGTATAAATATGCCCCTAGAAGTGTAGGAGAAAACCGATGATTCGATGGAGGGATGAGAGAAGGAAATTTGGTGGCGAAGAATGGATTTCGGAAGCCAGGATAGGAGCACGAGTAATGGGAGATGCCTTCGGGCTATAGTGAACATTATGATGAGGATGACGCTGATGATAATGGAGACGACGACGATGATGATCCTAGCAATCCCAACCTGTTAATTGTCACCGGCGAGTCTAAGATAACAAGGAGAGATCTAGGTTCAGTATGCACAGCTATGTGAGGGAATATGTGAGGTTAATAAGCGCGCATGTGCAGTGGATGGAAACTGCCGAAGAAGCGTGGCTGCTATCCTCGCTTCCCTCGTTATCCTTTAAAAGAGGGAGATGTTTTTTTTTACATCGAAGCTGTTTAAGTTGGAGTTTGGTCGAGTGGCGTTAACAAAAAATACAAATAAGAAAACAGTGCCGCCTGTAAAGGGTGCACCACCGCAGATAGGGTATTATAACAGTGAAGCCGGCTTGCGCATCTTCTCGGGTGTGAGCACAAGAGGCATATGCGCATGCGCACCCCATACTATACCATTTTAAAGATGATAGTCTTCCTTGGGCTACTAAAACGCAAAAAAAAAATGGCGCAGCTTTCATTAGAGGTATACAAGGATGGTGAAATAGTAGAGCTGGGGGTCGACCCAGCTTGTTCCCCCCTGAGATCTGCTGTCAGTGTGGGAGACCGAATTGAATGGCCTTGTAAAATCCGGCTAAACTTGGCCTCGCCCCTCAAGACTTAGCCTAGCCTATAGCGAGAACGTTGCAAAACCTAACAGAACCCAGTCGAAAAAGACAAGGAAAATTTCTGTAGTTTGTCGTATTTTCTCGCGTCGTACGGTCTTCTTGTCGTATTCTTGTCGAGTCGTGATTCTGATGTTCTGTCGAATGTCGTGTTCCTGTCCTTGTTTGGATGTTCCGTCATGCCGAATATCTGTCTTGTCGTGATCCTGATGTTCCATCAGCAGTTGCCCATGGTTTTAATGCTATTGCCCATTGTGAAGAGTAGCGTAATTGGCAGTTCTGTTGTGACTAGAGGAATGTTTGTCGTTGAGAAAATTGACTCTGTCGTTACGACAGAAAAGTGCGCCGTAACAACAGACGGCTTTGTCGTAACAACGCGACTTCTGTTGTCACAACAAAGTTTTTTGTCGTACGACAAGAATTCCTGTTAGGTTTTTGCGGTATTCTTGTTGTGATTTTAGACTGGGAATGCAGCAAAGCCCAAAGAAGCTGGGTCGACCCGGAGCTCCAGTGTTTCTCCAGCCTTGCATTACTAGTGCAACCTGCGCCATTTTTTAAGTCCTTCCTCTTTTGTTATTTCCTCCAGACCGTCTTCTGACGTTCCCGCTTTCTCTCGGTACGTGTCCTTTCATGCGCCGCGGGACAAAATCACGAAGGAAGAAAGCAGTGTGACATTCTTGCGCGCATGTTCGAATTTCCGAACAATCGAATAAAGACAGCCTCCTCGACCGCAGACTGAGTATATATAGTACGGTAGCAGTTTTGCACCTTCGATCTAACTTCCTTCCATAAGATATATTACACGAGGATTCGTGCAATCTGTCGTTAATTCTAGGCACATTCCGCAGCTGTCGAGACCATGCCCACGAAAATAAATCCTTTTCACAATTCAGGGCTAAAGCAGTAAGGGCGGAAGGCACCGGGTACTTAACAATTCTTAAGACGTTAGTTGTTAAAAACGATATTTTTCTTGGTCTACTTAAACACAGAAATTTTGGTCTGTCTGTATGTCTTGCTGTATGTCTGTCTGTCTGTCTGCCTGTCTGACTGTGACTCGATTCAGCCAGCCGGCCAAAGTGAAACAGGAGCTGCGCAATAGTCTTATGTACCCACAGCCAAATCTAAACGTCTAAGTCCGGCGTCAATGTTCATACTTGTCAACACTGTTGAACAATGACAAGGAATTACACAAATATAAGGCAGAAAATCAATACATGAGTGATATTGGCAGTTACAAAATTCATGGATGCTTGCATGTTTTTGCGATAGCAAATGAAATACTACATCCACTGCAGAAAACCATCGCCTGCTGTTGCCAGCACTACTATAGCTACTCGCGGCATTTAAGAAATCAAACGGCAAACGCAACCAAATGTTCCACTAGATAGGCTCCACGTTCTGCTTGGCACGCTCGTGGAATAGGGCAACGTGGTTCTATAAACGTTGTGTGCCTCGATTCACGCGCGTCTCCGCCGTACGGCAGTGCTGGCATCGAGGCACCCGACTTGTAGCAATGAAACGCGGTAAATTTAAATTGACGTCAGCAAACCTTTAGCATGTTATCTTGGGAGTAACGGGACGGGAGAGGAACAGCACGAGAGGTGAGCGGGAAAGAGCAGGGAGGCATTTAAATGGCAGGGGTGCCAGTCGACTATCGTCTTTCGTCGACATTTGCAACGAAAGGAGCGGATACGCTGCCAATTTTTTTTTTCTGTTAGATCTGTTAGCTCCTCTAGTTTTTCTAGTTAGTTCCTGCTAGTTCTTCATCTTAGTTGTTTTCTGTGCTTCATTAAAAAAAAACCTATATAAAAAAAGAGTGAAGCGTGCAAACAAGTCCTCCTTCGGATGTAAAAGATGCAGTGAGGATACGTGCCTGCTCTTTTCACCATTGGCCGCCTCCTCATCACCGTCGAAATGAGGGGTGGGTGCTTAAAACAACCTTCAGTTATACGTGGTTTAAACTTTCAACGACTTCGTTTCCACGTGTGCAACATTACCAGCGCACAGCATTGCGTACGCTCTGCAAGCGTACACGGCTGCGATGCCGGCAGTGACAACGGTAACGCAGCGATGGACACTGCACGGCCCGTTCTGCTCGCACCTCGAAATGTCCTTTTTCCAACGACTCCGTTTCCCTCGAGCCGTCGTTTCGCACTCGCCCGCCACGGCACCATTACGACGCGGCGCGCAGAAACTTTTCTCGAACCACCACCCGCTGTTTTTCTTATTGCATTTTTTTTCTCGTTCCCGAAATACTCCGGAGTTTGAAGTCGTTACGGCGTCTGCAAATGTTTCGCGGCGCCCGAAGAAAAGGACGAAACGGGCTGAGAGGAAGGGGGACGCGAAATGAGCGAGCCGTTCGTTCACGGTAGACAAACTCGAGAAAATTTTCTTTTGAGAAACAAAACCTGCAGTCCCATTTAAGTCGGGGCGCACCAAACGGCGCAAGCAGGAGTTAACGTGTGAGAAACCCCCGCTTCGTCTTCAGCAGCAAGTCTAAAGTATACACGGCAAACCTTTTTTCGGCGACTGCCATATACGCGCCAATTTTTGGAAAGTTCGCGCCATCCCGGGGGTGCCGTTTCATGCATTTTGGGCTTGTAGAGTGACAACAACACGATAACGTTAATCATTAACGCCAGGCGCAAAACCCGTCGCCGGAGCAAGCATGAGCACTGCAATAACTTTTATTTCGCTGTTCTACACTGCGTACACGCGACAGGCGCTCACTCGCTAATTCGACGGTTGAAAGCTACGGGGCACGTAAGCTCTCCTTTCTCACAGTCAGAATGCGCGAACATCACTTCTCGTTGAGTTGTGAGAGCATATATCTACGCGTGTACGAGGTCGTGTTGACCTCGAAGCCAGTGGAACTGGCGGATCGGCCTTGAGCTTTCAACGGCCGCTGCCCTCGTCATCGGCCTATTGCCTTAGTAGGGCACGGGAGAACTGTGGGTTGGTCTACTGACATCGCAGTCAAATGCAAAGGGATTCATTCACCGCGGGCTTCTGAAGGCAGCCGTCATCTTGGTTGTGGGAATTTGCGGCCAATCCCCCTGAGTTGGTATGTTGAGGTCGAAACCAATGATTGACTGACTTGTAGGGTTCAACGCGCCGACGCAACGCCGGCGATGAGGCGCGCTGCAGTGGAGGGCTCTGGATTAATTTTGACCACCTGGGGATCTCTAACGTGCACCGAAATCTCGTACACACGGGCGTTTTTTCTCTGCGCCTCCATCAGAAAAGCGGCCGCCGCGGCCGGGAATCGAACCCGCGTCCTCGTGCTCAGCGAAACCAAATGGGAACTGCAGGTGAATCGGCCTTAAGCTTCTGACTGCAGGTGTAAGTAACGCCGTCACTGGCCAAGTGGACATGTTGTTAGGCCTATATTCAGCCTTAACGTTAGCGACCTTAACATTCAACCTACGGACGCACGTCATTGTTGGACGACGCATTGTACGTCATTGTACGTCAAGCGGCGGTATACCGGTTCCATGTTTCATCTGGAGGCGTTGAAAATACGTCGTAAGTTCGTTAGCAGAGTAGGGACCCTCTTGCAACTTCCCAAACAGCCTCATCCATGCATGCCATTTGTGAGGTGAGCCGCAGGTTGTCGCTAGCCTCCACCGTAGCGATTCCTCATTATCCTCCGGCCAGGAAAGAGCAGCCCGCGGTTGGCACGTCTTCCGTTAACGTTAGCCCATGCTGCCATCACAGTATATAACACCATCACGGAAGATCACTACTCTCTATTAGAGATGCAACACAGACGCCCCACTGAGAACGGAGGTAATTTCTTCCAACTAACCGCGCAAGTCCAAATGGCCCGCCCTCGACGTTTGGGGGCTCGTTACAGCTTATCCATCGCGCGCTTTTTTTATCCTTCGGGGGAAAAAAAAGCGACCAGAAGGACAGGCCGAATCCGGCGAATCAGAGTATATGGGTCTATATATACGGTTTTAGCACTCGCAATCACTGGAGGCGGTAACGTGCGCGCCGAAAGCCTAGAGAGAAAAATCTCCGCCCGCGCTCGTAGATGGAGATGCACTCGTTCGTACTTCTCTTCCTCAGGGCACTCACTGCCTCGAGGGAAGGATTGGCCGCGCTGGAAGAGCGTAATCTTTGAAACGAGCGATCGCTCCACGCGGGTGCTAGAAAGACAGAAAAAAGGGCGGGAAAAAATGAGCGGGAAAAGTCGAAACGTGGAGGAAGTAGAAGCTGCGCTCGGAAGTGATCAGGAGGAAGTGCTTCGGGTTGTCCGCGGTGTTTCCGCTTTTGAGGACGCGATCGGGAGACCTAACGGATCGCATCTTTGGCTTCCTCGACGCGTATATCGCTGCGGCGGTCTTTTTCGTGCGATCGGGGGAGTTCCCGCGCCGCCTGGCCGAACGACGCTCTTTTTGTTCTTGTTGTTGTTTTACGTTTTTGTTGTTGTTTTTCTGGCAGGTGCGTCGATTTCGGTAAGTGGGGTCCCATCTGAGCACAAGGTAATAAACCTCGGTATTTCTCGATTTCGCTTCCCGCCGAAAGTCAAGAAGAAGCATAAATTTGTCGACAACAAAAACATCCAATCTTAGTCGAAGTTTCTTTTTAATTTGTCGGCTTAAAATATTAGCCTGGTTATTTTTTTTCGAGACCGAGAAATAGGAGGCCAACAAATGACGTTTACTTTTTAAAATTTTTTTTCTAATTTTCGGTCTTCGCATATTTGTCCTTATACCTGACATCTCAGTGATGCAGACAGTGATGCAGTCCGACCCCGTTCGGGACTCCTTGAAGTCTCTTATCAACTTGCAACGTACTGCAAACCTTCGTTATAACGAAATCGCTTATTAGAGATCAAAGCATCTCCACTTAACGAAATGTTGCTTATACCGAAGTCAGTTTTTTTTCTTTGTAACCAGGTGCGGATCCAGGTTTCAGCTTTAATCATTGACGCTGCTGCTGCTGCTGCTGATGATGATGATTATGAGGAGGAGGAGGAGGAGGAGGAGGAGGAGGAGAGGAGGAGGAGGAGGAGGAGCCTTTTTTAATCACCAATATTTCGGGAAAGCAAAAATTCAAGAAATAGAGAAAAAAATATCTACATTTTTCTACGACCTGAGGGTAATCTTCCTGGGGGTATAAATTAAAAAATTAAGGGAGGGGTCAGAAAATTCCAACCCCCTCCCCCCCCCCACCCTCTGCATCCGCAATGGTTATAACTATGGGTAAGTGTCTATACGCAAACTTGGCGTAAACTATTTTTTTTCTCTCAATTCTTCTTCATTTCTGGGGCTCGGTCGGAGATCAAACCGCCCACTTCATGCAAACATGTTTCCTTTTTCCCTCTCAGATACTGCGGTCCACACCTAAGATAATCTCTCTCGTCACTCCTCCGTCCGTTGTTCAAGAACCAGGAGCTCGCGGAACAGCGCACGTACATACACGCCCACGCGAATCCAAACGCCAGGCAGTCGTCCCCTCCCTTCACCTCTGTATCTTCTTCGACGAGTAGGGATAATACAGCAGCGTCGTATGCGCGCAAACATCGCCGCGCTGCCCACGCCCAACACCCTAGGGCAGCCGCCATCCCTGGAATTCATCGATTTCTGCCCACGCGCCGTAGGGGCGCGCGCATATATAGCGACCATCTCGAGCTCTCTCGCTCACCTGCGAGAAACTGCGAAAGGTCACTCGCGTGCCTGCCTTGTCCAAACACTGCGACCCGACAAGCGGTCGGTTCGGCAAATAAGCGCTTGATTGACACAGTGCGTCCCACGCTTCGTCTTGCATATAGTAGTGCAGGCGCGCGGCGTACGTGCTCACTGTATGCGGTTGCGTGACTGCAGTAGCTCCGGCTGTGTCAATTAGAAGAGGACTTGCGGTAGCCCGTGTGCAATCTGCGGGGGCGAGGCTTCCCGACACGCGAGGAAGAACTCAGGAGCGGGCGCTGATGAACGCCCTTGGACTGTTCCAGCGCGTTTCAGGAACCGGGTAGCTGTCTTGCCGGGGCGCGAATGTTGGGGCGTTCGTTGGTTGTTGGAGCTTCTTTTCCGGTATATTGAAGGGACCCTGCAGCACTTTCGATAAACGCTTTTACTCTTTCCTTCGCGTGTGGAAGCACTGCGAAAGCTACAGTTATCGCCAGCACGGAGCGGCACTGCGTGATTTGCTCGTCGCACCAGATACGCCTTCCGTTCCTGCTTTGCTTTTGTGACTTTATTTTTAAAGCTGCTATCGAAAAGCGTTCATTGCTGCAACTGAAGGAAAACGCGCCAACAGCCGCTACGTGGCCTCAGCGACGTAATTCGGGCTGTCGAAGGACGTCAAGACCGGGAAACAAAGAAAAATATTGTAAGCGAATTTCCAAGTTATCTGATGAGCATAGAGCGGTAATTTTTGGCTGAGGTACTTTGCGGCCCCCTACTTTATGTACTGGGTGTGTTGGGTGACCACGGTCGGCAAGCACTTGAGATTTAAAAAAAAAAAGTTGAAAAAAGTGTTGCAGGGTCCCTTTAATTTGGCCGGAGTGATGCTGGATAACTGCCCAAGGAAAGAGGCCTGTACGCGTGTGTAAAGTATGTCTGGAGAACTTGCCATCCTTAGGGTGCATTATAATCTCAAGTAGAACTCAGTAAGGTTGTCGAAAGAAGGCTATGCACGTTTAACAACGTGTGGGTACGGGGTATACTTGGTATTCCATGATAAGACTTTCGAACGCCAAAATGTTTAGACGAAGGACGTAAAGGACAGAGACATACGTAAAGGACACAGAGCGCACGTCGCTGTCCTTTACATCTTTGATCTAAATAATGTGGCGCTTGAAAGCCTATATTTACGTTTGCACTGATAAGCTGTTTACAAGAGATTACAGCCCGCGGCGTGGAGAAATAAATGTTTGCACAGTTCAAATGTAAAATAAATCATGCCACAAAAAATTCACACAACAGGGATTTCAGGTAAACTAAACCAAACGAGCTACGCAACGCACCATGGTGGGAGGCTCGGAATTAGTTTGCGGGTCATCTAGTTATTTTAAATTAGAATTCCAAAAAGAAAAGAAAATCCATAGAAATTGCGAAAAAAAAAAACCGCTTAATGAAACTTCGCTGTTCTAAACAGTATCAGAACTGTAGCAGTGAAAGTAAGGCGGCGTGTGTTAGATGTTCGGCTGTCAGAACACGACCCAGATTTCAATTGTCCCCTCCACCAGATAGAGAAGGTAGCGGCATAAGCGGCTGAACTCTCTCTCACATGTCTTCCCACCAAATTTTGAACAGCCTCCCCCCCCCCCCCCCCCCCCCCCATCTCACCCAAAAAGAAAGAAACCCTGGCCACGCCAGTAAGAACAAGCTAAAGCAGCTATACAGTTATACGAAAAAAAGAGCTTTCAAAATTTGTGTAGGCTTTTCTCAAGCTTGAACTGGCTACGTGAAAAACATCGAATGTACTTGAAGCAAGCGCCCTATTCTAAACGCGTCTCTCGTTTCCCCGCTAAAATCTATATCGCGTGGCGGTCGCTGCAGTCGCAACGCAAATATCCCATTCCGAGTAGACAGGAACTTTGAGTACCGCAGTCATCGTATGGCTCGGAAAGCAGCGAACAACCTACGCAATATGCGGGACGTAAGCAAACAGAATGAAATGATAACCAGGAGATAAAATGCACCAAGCTCATTTGAATTATCTGAATTGCGGCGCATTTGGCCCAAGTCATGTACGACCCCATCACGGGAAAATGTCTTCGTAGGACGGAAACCCGCGTTATCACATTTAGTAACTCAAAGCCGTTTAGCGTTGGGTGGAAACTCCAAGCCCTTTGACATTCGGTGGAATGAAGTTTTCGCGGGGAATTCAAAGAGGTCATTCAGCCTAAACCATTCGATGTAGAGACGTTCGTCCAAGCTAGGTCTCCACGTTCACTATACCAGCATCCCCCGTGGCAGAGGTTAACAAAAATCTAATCATGTCGTAGAAATTTTCCGCCCGCCACACTCACTCAAGTATGAAACAGCGCAGATGCACTTAGTGCGCATTACAGAAGAGAAGAAACACACCTCGAGGCGGCGGCTCGACCGCTGCAGCTGCGGCATGAGCGCCGCGCGCAGCGGGCTCAAGATCGATTTTTTCCCGCGCTCAACGTCTCCTCGTTTCTCGGTGCGCGGGTCAAACCGAAAATAGGTGTCCAATCAGAGCTAGAGGGAGCCCAGGCAGGCGGGAACGTGGGGAACATACGGCGCTATGTACAAGAGACGGCGACAGGAATGTACACGAACAGCACTGGGCGTAGTACGCCACCTTGCGGCACGCCGCAAGATCGATAGCCGGTATACACAGTGCACGGCCACTTAAGCATCGTCTTCGCTTCCCTGCCAGCCTGTAGAAGTGGATCGCCGCAAGGGAACGCGCTCACGCTTCTTCGATTGGAGCAAGAAGAAGTGAAGAAGCCCCGGTGCCGTGTAATGTGTACACCACCTACCTGGCCGCAACCCGAGAGAGCGCCCTGTCTCCCTGCCGTTCGCTGCCTCTCTTTCCATTTCGATTTCTTCTGCACCGTCGGCGTCCTAAGCCTAATTGCCAATAACGTGTCCAGGGCGGTGCGGGAGCGTAAAGAATTAATCGAGGATCTCGGAACACCTCGTTCCGTCTTCTCGCTTTATGAGAAACACGAAACGGATGAGTTGGGGGAAGGGATCTGCACACGTAAGTGGACAGTGCGTGCGCACGATGCGCAAAGAGGCGTTTTTTTCGATGGTACTACACTCTTTGCCCTATATCCTCTGAATTGGTGACGATGCTTATGATATTATTTCGAAACATTGAAATGGTTAGGGCAGGGTTAGATGAGCGGATTATAAAATAATTAGGTTGATGTGCGACAAACTACCGAGGCATTTTTCTGCATTCGGTTAGAATTTACGCGTAACGCAAATATATGTAAATAAAATCTCTTGCAGTGTTTTTTGTTTGTTGTTTTGTTCAGTTTAAATCGAGAGCTTGGTATTTCTGAAGTTTACTTAGGTAGAGTTCTCCAATTCATGGTATAAAACCTACGAATTGAGCTGGCGTAGACAATCTTCTTTCTGGTCGCGATGCGGACAATGGTAATGCTGCTACAGTGCTGCTGATGATGATGGCGCCCTTCTCATTTGTTTCCTCGCCTCTGATTCTCTGCCTACGAATCTATCTACTTACCTCCCCTTTAAATCAAAAAGCGACCGCCGGAAAATTTGCGATTCCGATAAGTCAAGAACCAAGAAGCCTCGGCAGCGAGCTGGAAACGTCTTCACCGTCAATTTCCACCCATTTGCGTTTCGATTGCGGCCGACGCTTTGGCGGCACAAGAAAGTGGGTGGGGAAGTCCCGCGAGACTAGGGGAATTTCGTCCGGGTGTAGCGTGAAGAATGTAGCGAATGACAGACGGCGGAAAGGGGGTAGGGGGCGTGCAATCTGAAAGAACGAAACGGTCGGGCAGGAACGCGGAACTTCAAATTATTCGACCGGAAATGGGAAAGTCGCGTCGGATTGTTACTCCGGGGCCAATCGGGGTTGGGCACGACTTATCTCGGAATAACTTCGTCTTCTTCATCTTCTTCTTCTCTCTTTTTTTCTCTGTTTTACTTCAGGCTTGCAAGGATGCGTGCTAATAATGATGGCATGCTGAACGAAAGGCTGCGACTAAGTGCTGATATTTTCTTTCGGTGAACACCAACATCGTGTTCGGCGAATCGAGTGAAACTTCCTCTACAATTATGTAAGACATCTGTGTTTCCATTTTTTGTGATAAATAAACGTTTGTTGGGCAGTCAAAGTTCGAGATTTTATTTTTCTCTCACAACTTCGAGTGAGTGAGTGAGTGAGTGAGTGAGTGAGTGAGTGAGTGAGTGAGTGAGTGAGTGAGTGAGTGAGTGAGTGAGTGAGTGAGTGAGTGAGTGTGTGAGTGAGTGAGTGAGTGAGTGAGTGAGCACAAGGTATGTTTCAGCCTAAGAAAAATAAATCAATTAGAAAATATGGGTCAACGAAAAAAATAATTACTGATGACCTATTCGAACCCAATCCTGTCTTTTTTACAAACTGAGATTCGCCCTAGTTGAGTTCTTTTACGCGTCGGTTTTTTTTTTAACTTCGTCAATTCCTCACAACCAACGCGTTCTTGATCACAAAGTCCATCGCTGCTTCTGATCCATAACTGAAAACCTTATTACCTCGCCGCGATTCGAGCTGCCCAGTACCCGAAATGACCGAACCTTAACACCATAAGAAAACGCGGGAATCACGATTCGTAGCGGCGGTTAGGCCTTGCGTTGGTAATCGATTAAAGCCAAGCTTCTCCCCAGACGTTGCCTTCGACTGTGGGAACGGGCAGCCAGAATATAACGCACATACGACAGCAGCTAGACCCCAGGAAACAAAGGAAACCCACATGCCAGGGCAAACGAAGATCGTGAAAAGGTACCAAATAAGACAGGGCGCACGTCCCCCGTAAGCTCACGAAGAACGCCGCGGAATCGAAGAGTGCTCAGCCAATCGCACGAGCGCAAAAAGAAAGAAAAGAAAGGGAACTCATCTTCGTCGCCTCTTTCCTTATTCTCAGTGCGCGGGGGTCTCCGAATTCAGCGCCCCCCGCCGCTGCAAACGCCGTTGTTTCATTCCAGCTCCGGTCATTACCTCAGGAGCCGTCTCCCCGAACTTACCCGACGGCGAATGTATCATTGTTTCTCGGTGTACGCGGGCGCTTTTTACGAGCTTACAAGGGGCCGGCCGGGCAAGCCTCTGGTTCCCGGTATTACGAAAAAAAGCGCGCGAAACGGGCACACACACGCACGCAGGTACACATGTACGTTTAGGACGTGCAGACGAGGGTGGATTCTCCGACGAGGACGAAGAGCGGCCTGTACCCACAAAAGCGCGCCACGAGGAATTGTGTAATGGTGGTGGCGAGGGAGCTAAACAAACGGCGTTTACGTGTGCGCTGGCAATGGACCACGGTACAAAGCGTCTGCCGACCTCTTACATGACGCCTCTGTGGAAGCGAAAAAAGGTGCGGGCAACGCTGCTTCGTCTGTAACGCGGCTTTGAGGCGCAGACGATTTTCTGTTAAAACCGCCACAGAGCAGACGACGCTTCTTCCTAGCAGACGACGCCACGGGAGGCACGACGATTGGGCGTGCGTATGCGGACGAGAGTATACGGAATCCTCCTCTCGAACCACGACGGGCGGTAATAGCGGGGAGCGCCGGTGTTGGTTGTATCCGGGAGGAGTGGTGGGTGACGTTTTTGGCTTCCTGATCTGCGCGAGTCTGTTGCGCAGAAAGAAAGAAAGAAAGAACAAGAGACGAGAGAGACAAAAGGTGGGGACTAATCTCTCGAGTCAAATGCGCGGAGGAGAACAGTGATAGCGTCTCATCAATCTTTGCGCCCACAATTAGCCGGCTAAAGTGACCGGAGTGCGCCGCCCATGCAATTTCGAATCTACCGCGCGCTAATCGAAGGACGTGCCTTTTCAGATCTGCGCCGTTGGGTTAGTGTCAGCGGGTCTTTTCGGTGATGTGTGTCAGCGTGACGCGCGTTCTTAACGGGTGAGAGGAGACGTTCCGAGCCGGTGGACAGTTTTTGCAGCGCCGAGGAAAAAAGGAGTGGTCGCGTATGACACGGAGAAGGACGTCGTCTTTGGCTATGACACCGGCTTTGGCTTTCGAGGAGGCGCCTGTCGGGTCTTTCTCCTTGCGCTGCGTCAAATCAGCCTGATCGCGCAGGTCAGTCGTCACATCACTGCGCTATGACCGAAAGAGTAAGGAGAAATGCGGTGCCGAATAACCGCGCTGCGGGTGAAGACCGGTGCAAATTAGACGCCGATGTAACTGCATCGTTGCCTTCGGAGAAAGACTTCATCGAAGCTCCTGTCGACTGGAGGCTTACGACGCTGTCTACCTTGCTTCGAGGTTGGGAATGAAGGGTGCGTTTGAAGGGCTCCCAACAATGATTGGCAGTTTCTAGAAGCAAGTATCTGCTGCTGGCTCTTATTCCAAGCAAAAAAAAAGGACACCTTTGCAGTAATCAACTATTTATGCGCTAATCACGCCACGCCAAAACGTCCCGGATATGGGGAACAAAACCAGGGGCTTGCCAGGCGTGTGACGTTGGCGGTAAACTCGCTACAATTTGTTTCAGTTCGAGACAAGAACGAACGAGCACGCGCAGTAGCATGGGTGGCTGGAGGATGATAGGCGGACCGTAATTTCCCGGCCTGACAATTTAAGAAAAAAAGATGAAGCTTAGGTCGGCTTCCCAACAGTGCACCCGAATGACTTGAGAAAATGTTGTCCAAAGAAGAAAATGCAGTAAACCCTCGCAATAACAAGGCCCTCGAGACGGGAAACTCACTTCGTCACAAGCGATGGTTTCTTAAAAGCAGCAAGCTCGCTCCATTGCAGTTGGTAGTGTAAAAGTATGTATGTATGTATGTATGTATGTATGTATGTATGTATGTATGTATGTATGTATGTATGTATGTATGTATGTATGTATGTATGTATGTATGTATGTATGTATGTATGTATGTATGTATGTATGTATGTATGTATGTATGTATGTATGTATGTATGTATGTATGTATGATGTATTATGTATGATGCCTCTTAGGAAGAGAGGAAGGTCCACCAGCAGGCGTATTTGCCTCGCCTAGGGTGGACACCGGAACGCCTGTTGGTGTAGAGGAGAGGGGATGATGAGGAAAGAGTACATAGTAGCGGATTAACATGGAAAGTAAACAACGCCAAATATTGTATTGGTTGATTGATGGATTATTAAAAGGCGTGCGTTGTATTAACGACAACTTGCTGCAGCCAAGGCTGATTTCCGGCATAATCTTCCTGAGCTCTCTACTTCGCCGTTCTTGCTATACGAGTGCGGTGTAAGACCATCCTCTCGGGCAGTTTTACCGAAATGCGCTCGATCGACCAACCCGTCGAGATAAAAACAAGAACGTTCGGCGAATCGCGATGCAGAACGTACTTTTTGACTTGAAAAGTTCTGTCAGGGTTGTGGCACCACGCAATGCTATAATAATCACGCTAGGTCACAGCTAAGTTAACTTCTTCGAGTAAAATGGTATGCGGCATAACTTTGCCAGTCCAGTGCACTGCGATGAAGCTGAACCACGGGATTGCTTTTTATTTATTTATTTATTTATTTATTTATTTATTTATTTATTTATTTATTTATTTATTTATTTATTTGAATACCCTCAAGGCCCATAGGGCGTCACAGAGAGGGTCGGTAGCAGTACTTTATAGCACACAAAGGAAAAAAAAGAATAAAAAACAAGAAAAAAAGAAAAAAAAGCAGAAGCAAAAAAGAACAAAAAACAACAGAAATAAACTACAAAAAGAACTGATGCGAAAGCAAGCAAACAAAACACAGCAGAAAACGAATACTGCTAATGGTTACAAAAATGCTGAGTAATGGCAGGTTTAAACACTGAAGGGTCTTTTGAGTATGGACTTGTGTGAAGTCAAATTAAGCCAACAGAATCCAAGAGTTTTTTTTTTTCGTTATTACACCTTCATTCTAGCCCCTTTCGGATCATCCATCTCCCTCACAATTAGGAATGCACGGAATTACTTCAGGGTAAAGGAAAACCAAAAAGACAAAAACAAAAACGCCACGAAAGAAACGAAGCCAACCCGCACACATTCACTTTCTCCCAGCAGCCATACGTTTCGCTGGCGGCAAAGAGACAGAAACCATCAAACAAAGAAGCGCATTTTTCTCTCCCCGACGTGTTTGCTTTGCCCAACCACGTTCCGCTCGGCACAACCACCGACGTCGTCTTCGGAGGAGCAAACGTCTATTTGCGCAGCGTGAGTACAGCTCGTTATGCGGCGCGTTTAGGGCACGATCTCGCCCGGCACGAAGTCGAGCAAACGCCCAGCCCGCGGCCTCGGCGCATACACCGACCATGCGGGCAGCTCCCGTCGTAAAGAACACGCTGCTGGTAGCATACGCACCGACGTCTAGACGAACAAGAGGAAAAGCCACGCACTGCACAGAGCGCCCCGAACCCGCTCACTCGCTCACTCCTTCACGATCGTCTGCGCGGACGGAGCTGTCGTGTGGCGAACGCGAGTTGAGACGGAACTCGTATAATGGCTCCTCGGCTTTCTCATCATCTTAGGCCCAACTCGCGTTCCGCACACACAGAGAGAGAGCTTCTTAAAAGAACGGGCGTAATAGTAGGCGTGCGCGCACAGCGGGAAAGAAAACGGGGGCCTCCCGCCGAGAGCGAAAACAGACGACCAGAAAAGATGGCGGCGTGTTCACGCGGTTCCAATCAGCGTGCGAGAATTAGGGCCACTTATAGGCGGGAAAGTTTCGGTGTGCGGGCGAGAGAGAGAGAGAGAGAGAGAGAGAGAGAGAGAGAGAGAGAGAGAGAGAGAGAGAGAGAGAGAGAGAGAGAGAGAGAGAAAGCAAATGTAAGATGTAGTTCCTGAGAAAGTAAAACGAAAACACAATGTGGTAAAAAATAAAATAAGGCAAATTAGAGCGGGGAAAAGGCAGGTCTTGAAGCAGACGATAGTAAAATGGAGTGCGCGAGAGCAGACGACAAGTGTGTGCAGACGATTACTGCGCTAACAAAGCAGTTCGGATGTAAATAGTAACTCATACGCTCACACGCACGCACGCGCACTAACGCATAAACGTGCAGGTTCGAGTTGAAGAAATATTCGCTCATGGGCACGCTCATTCTGTTCCCGGTTTCACCAAGACGCAGCTGAATCTGCTCGCCGTTTCACCAATACGTAGGGAACGCAGAAGACACCAAAGAAACATCTTCCCAGCAGGTTACTTTCTGAAAGGTATTTTTATATACTACGAACAGTACGAGACGTCGTGCTAAGAAACAAAAAAAAATGAAACGAAGGGACGAAGGAGAAAACTGCGCCACAAGTTTGTTCTTGAGCTAAAGGGGACGGTCGCAGTAAGAAAGGTACGTCGTTCCGGAAAGCAAACACCACTTATTGCAGCAGAAGAGAACTCACCGGCATATATCAATACGGGGGAGGAAAGTACCAAGCAAACTATCCGCCGGCCGAAACCGCCGATTGGGAGGTGGAGGAGGAGGGGGCGAGCTGACATAACGAACAATTCGCCCTCACCCTCCCAGGGCGGATCGCATCCTCCCATCTGCGGTTCACGAGCGCGTGTGTTTAGACCGGGGAACGAATAACTAAACAAAAGATGATGGAGAGGAGGAGCGAAACAAAACTGCAGCGTCCAGAGAGAGAGAGAGAGAGAAGTAGGAGCTTCAGAAGAAGAGGCGAAGTGGGTAGGAACTTCTGTCCGGCAGACATCTAGACAGGGTGTGGGCCGGCGCTGCTACCAGGCAGAGTCGGCTGGTCACGACTTTCTACGGGGGCCCGCCCGCCCGCCCGCCTGGACGCCCGAGCTAATGCCCCCGCAGTAGCCACGACGAGCAAAGCGGCGGCGGGGGGGAAGATGCTGCGGAGAGAGAAGTGATGAGGAAGAGAGAGGTAGGGGAGAGAGGTCTGCCTCCGTGCTAGCTAGCCGGGCACGTGGGCTAGCAGCCGAACGACTTGCGGGAAGGGTCGTCATCGACGGTGGTAGCGGCGGTGGTCAAATGGTGGTGGCGGCGGCTGGCCCAGCCGGCGCTCCTACCGCCCCAAACAAGACAGTAGTGGATATACGGAGAGAGAGAGAGAGAAGGAGCCGCTGCGTGAGCAGAAGGCAGGTTATGGCGGAGATAGTCTGGCGTATGTTCTCCAGCGGTGGCCAGTGCGGGAACGCTCTCTCGCCGTGCGCGGCTAGTTTGAGCAGAGATGGACGAAGTTGCACGGGAGAAAGCTGCCGGTCGGAGGCACCGGGGATCGTACATGCGCGGAGGTGGGAGAGGAGGCGGCAGCTCCAAACCGGCCGGTAGGAAGCGACTGCAGCTTCTGAAAGCAAGACCGGGAGGAAGCAAATAGATGGCAAAGCGGGGAGAGATGGCTGTGCGATATGGCTGGAAGACGTGCAGGGGGGGGAGGCATGGCTGGATAGTGGCGAGGGGGCGTTCGTGCGCACACAACGCTACTCGGTCGGCTGTGGATGGACTCGGCTCGCCGAGGCAAGTACTCAGCTGGAATATGCGAACAGTAAAAATCGGTGAAGCGCACCTGTATGAGTTCCGCCTCATTGTCAATGCTTCATCGGTGCATGGGCGGATGTTGTTTCGGCGTAAGTGTTTTCTTACTAAGTATAAATAAACGCGTAGGTATTGCGGGCAACTGATAAGGCAGAGTTATCAAGCAAATCATTGTTAGCGCAGATTTACAACCAGTATACGTTTGTTGGCCGTCACCAGCAGGTGTGCGGACCAGCAGATAAGGGTTTGAAAATTGGTTCCGACGTTCTCTTCTTTGCGCTGCTTAATCTTCTACCTACCGACTCCTAAGACACGAAAACAGCTACAAAAATATTGTTTTTTCAATCAACGATAAGTTGCACATATGTTGAAACGGCGAGAAACGAATAAACAAGATCTTTAACGTGCAACAAGACGACAAAAAATATTATAAAACACGCTTCGAAAAGGGATTGACTGCTATTGTAAACCTGCACATTCATATATTTGCAAAACAAAAACAAAAAATACCAACATTTGGAACTGTATACTTACAAATAAATTACATTATCCGAGAGTTAGCCCCCTCAATACATTTAATCTTCAAAGTTCGCTCAAAATTAGCCTTGTAATAGCTTTTTTAGCTACCTGTATCAATGATTACACAGTGGTTACTAGCACAGCATGCACTGGACGCTGTGTTTCATTGGCGAAGCTAGGCAGAATGTTATGCACCAGGTCCAGTTTTGAAACCACTTTCACATCGTCGCGTTCGCCTTTAAATCGGCCCCACTAATGAATTACGGGGAAAATTTCGCAGCGCGGCCAAATCGTTTCGTCCGAGTGCCGGGGCTTAATTTTGCTATCAACTCGCCGAATAGCGGTCGCCAATATAATCCACGGAAGGCCTGCCCGTTGCGTTCGCCCGCCTGCCTGCCCGTTACGGTCGTCCGCGGGCGCGCATTTCCGAATCTCGCGTCCCAGTTTATGTAAGGCCATTTGCGAATTCCGCGTGCGCTTCTCTGGGAGCGCGTCGAGGGATCACGGCTGACCCATCGTCCGTTCCCACGTTCGTCTGAAGAAGACACCATCAATGGCTACTGCACCTCAAGCCTAATATGCGTTCAGAAGGTTTCTCGGGCATGCGTGCGTGCGTGAATATGTATGTATGTATGTATGTATGTATGTATGTATGTATGTATGTATGTTGTATGTATGTATGTATGTATGTATGTATGTATGTATGTAGGTATGTATGATGTAGTATGTATGTATGTATGTATGTATGTATGTATGTAGGTGTATGTATGTATGTATGTATGTATAACGGCCGCGGACGTGTCTGTCTGTCTGTCTGTCTGTCTGTCTGTCTGTCTGTCTGTCTCACGGCGGTGTTTTAAATCGACTTCTCTGCGCGAGGAAACAAGCTACAACGGCTTAGCGCTATCCGAATGAAGAACGTCCTGCAAAGGATGCTTTGCTGCAAGCATACCCGTTATAGGGGAAAGGCAACTTTACAAACATGGACATAAGGTGAGTGTGAACTGTAAAAAAAGTTGCGTGATGGTGCGATCTTCATTTTCAGGTGGGTATCGCCTTGGCCTCAAAGGAAGTCAACAGGGCGTGGTAGACTCCGCCGGAGCGCGCAATCTCTAATATTTAGGGATGTGTTCAATTCGAGTCTTCTTGTCGCCTTCCAGGGACGGGACATTCCCGGATCCTGGAAATTGCTGCTACAGGCGCTCAGTTCTCCTATTTGCAGGCTGGAGCAGACGCACAGCAGGCGTTTGATCTTAGTTTGATCACGAGGTTTTGCAAAGTAAAACCTTGACGCTGTTATTTGTGAGCAAAACATTCCAATGGCAGACACCCATCGGGGGACTGCTCGAGAAACTGGATACACACTAAAAGCAATTTCGCAACAACTCTTTGAACAGCTAGTACTATATCAACGTCAGAAAATATACACCAAGCGTGTTGGTCTGCTGGCTGCGTGAATAACGCTGCTTCGGAATGTCATTAGCTCAGCAGAGACTGACGACCTAACATTTTTTGCGACGTATGGGGAGATATTAGGATGGATCTAAAAAGAGAGTTTATGACGGGTGTTCGGTTCTTACAGCGTCCTATATATACCTAAATATACCAACATAGGCGTATAGTTTATACGGCTATACAGGTCACATTTATCTACTAATGCTCGGTGGAGAAATCACCCAGTATACGTTATTATGGTAGCACTAACTTTGCAGTACGTCGCGCACGTCATATAAGGTTATAGATTTCACACAGTAATAGGCCATTTTCAGGTAGCACAACAGGCAACCAAACTTTAAATTGTAATTACTTTGTAACTCGGACTTAGGCGATGCTTCAGCGCATGCCCATAACAGTCGAAAACCGTAAGCGAGAAACGAGGGCCCGGCTGGCTTTCCCCAATGTTACGTAACACACATAACCGTACTCCGTAACTTGTAATACATACTGCCCTAGGTGATGATAGTGGAAACCCGATGATAAACAATGACGCGCGCCTGATTTTAGGTGCGGAGTACCTTATAGGACCGCACAATGTTCGTCCGCGTCCGTGCGCATAGCATTTACAATCGTAAAAATTCACACAGGCACCGGCAGGATCCGAGCCTGTGTCTGGTAGATAAGACAGAGGTAGTGTCAGTCGTCTTAACCATTGGGCTACGACCATGAGTTAGTACCCGAGAGTCAAACGGCTTACTCCCTCGCCTGTAACGGTGCGGAGTACCTTAGGACCCCCCAATATCCGTCCGCGTCCATCCGTGCGCACACCACCATCAAGCGAAAATCAAGCGAAATTCGATTTGAGCCGTGAGTTACAGTTTAATTTGGGGAATAATCAATGTGCAACTCACCGCTCAAATCGAATGACGGTGGGGGCGCAAATCGGATGTCACTCGGGCCGCAACTTGGATGTCATTTCGAGTCCCCGTACTCCGCACCCTCGCCATCATCCACGGAGTGGAGATGCTGCCATTTTTTTATTGATGACCTATAACGCGGTACATTTGGTGTTTTGAGGGTGTCCACTTTGCCTTCGTGGTACAGAACATGCGCATGCTATCACGTGAGGATTCGTGCCCCCTTTTGCGAGGAATGTAATTGGTATTTTAATTCATTTCTTTCCCCCTCGTTGTCACGGGAGAAATAAGCGCAACGTGCTCTAAACATCGATATCAGAGATCAATGATGGGGTTCATTCCTCGCAGGTTATCGTTTTCGCTTCGAAAAGAGTCCTCACCGCCTGTATGCAGGTCGGAACAGGTAAGTACGGACGGCTGGCGGCATAAAGATAGCCCCGAGGGCTTCGCCAGGTCTTCGATCACGAAAGGATCGAAGATGGATCACCCTCCTTTACCGTGCAGCACCGAATGATCGCGCTTCCCAAAGTATGCCTAAACACCGAAGAAACCAAGAGGCAAACCGAAGGAAGAGAACAAGTGGAAAGACAGACGGAACAACAAAAAACGAACGCACGGACACGACACGCGCACGCACGCATAACTGCGGGCAATAAGACAATTGCCGAGTTTCCCGTGTACGTTCTTTCTGGGCATACAAGCTGCACTCGTATACGCGGCGTCTCCGTGATGTGTTTGCTTGGCCAGGGGACGAGAGGGTCGTTTTTTTCTCCCCGCTATGAGGTAATGATTCCGCACACCCGAAAATAAACCCGGAATGTGTGCTGCCGCCGCGTAACTCGGCGTGATCATCGGGGCAGAAGAAGGAAGGAGGAAGTAACGATTGGTTCGACGGGAGCATTGGCCCGGAGTTGCCCTCCCGGGTCGCTCATGATGGTCAGGCGCCACGCTACTCGTCTCCCTTTTCGTGTCGTTGGGTTGCGTGCGTCCATATACGCCCGCCCAGTGACGGGTCGAAGGGAGACTTTCTGCTGCTGCGAGCTATAGATTGAATTTCGCGCTACTTTATTTACCCGCAGCGTTGAGAGTAAGCTGAAGTAGACAATCGTCCGTGGCGTGACGTATTATTGTTCCTTTCGATTCGACTCCGTGCTCATACGTAATTGCGATTGAAAAAGGAAAATGGGGACAAGCTCATTGCTCCGGTGACGAGAATAATAAGGTTTCTTCTGCCTTTCTGCGTTCGTGTTGTTTTCTAACGCTTATTTTTTTTTTCGTCTTTTGCTGCCCGCAAATTGTTGGACTTGTTTGCTGTTTTCCTTGACTGCGAATTAAGCATTAAGCGCTGACCTAGCTGGCACATCGAACGCTAAGCTACCGCCTGAGCGCCCCACACCGGCTGTCCTGGGTTTTACGTAGCACAGCGTTTTATTGCGCGCGCGGCATTCTTTTAGGAGCTCCCCACGCCCTCACCCAAGGTTGCTTGTTTTTTTAAGAAAAAGTTTGAATCGTTTTAAAACCCGCGCAACCTATTTTGTCACTTCAGTTATCATTTTTTTGGGAATCAATCAATCAATCAATCAATCAATCAATCAATCAATCAATCAATCAATCAATCAATCAATCAATCAATCAGTGAATCAATCAATCAATTGATCAATCAATCAATTGATCGATAGATCGATTAATTAATTAATGAATGAACTAATCAAACTGACTGGTTGAGTGACAAGAAAGAAGCAAAAAAGCAATGTTTAACTCACTGAATGTTTCTCTGAGTGAGCGGCCAATCCAGGATATAAGCTCAGCTCTAAGCTGACATGTATTGAGTTGGGTTTCAGTACAATATTCCTCGAGTACTCGGGGCCATCCAGGGATCGATCCAAACCGACGGAAATAACCCCGGTGGTCGGTCAAACGGCCGATGAATTGATTGCAAAACCGGGTCGCGCGTATAATACACCCGCGTGTATACAGACCTCCCGTGGAGCCACCAACCGATCTAGCCGAGTTTGCACTGCGCGATACTCCACGATACGAGAAACGGGAAGTCAAAACAATCGTAGATGATAACGAGGGCCCCGCAAATGACCTGGAAATTCAACGCGCGTAGCTATCCAACAACTCCGAAGCCTTTATTGTCCTAGTGAACTAAGTCGTCCGTTCAGAACTGCTCGTTGCGGCGACTGGGCCAGCCACCCTCCCACCCCTTACTTCATTTTTATTCTTTATTATCCTTGCTTTTCATTCATTTATAGTGCCAGGCCGCTGGTCGATTGCGCCCGAAACATTACAACCCTCGTGAAACGTGTTTACCTGTGGTCTCTGCGAGGTTATTGAACACCCCCACCGCTTACTCTGAGTCCACTGCCTCGTTAGATTTACCCAATCGGCCACTCACGGAACTCCTGTACGGAGTTCGTTTCTATGGCACACAGTAGCTGACACAAGTCAT
Organism: Haemaphysalis longicornis; assembly: GCA_013339765.2. NCBI lineage: Eukaryota > Metazoa > Arthropoda > Arachnida > Ixodida > Ixodidae > Haemaphysalis > Haemaphysalis longicornis. Next base: position 47,327,888 of record CM023457.1, on the reverse strand, counting down.
CAGGTAGTTGTGCGGACGTTGAAAACGCTTAGGCGGAATGTGCGTCGGTCAGAGCGTTTACTCCTGCTGCGCTATATTACTGCTGCGAGCCGGGAGCAGGTCATGGCATGCGGAGTTCGCAATCAAAGAGACGCGTCCCATCGCGACACGCGTCGCGCGTGCGTACATGCAAATCCAGATTGCTCGATAGTTCGGGCAGCTGACTGACTGAGTGACCATCAAGACAGGCAATCCAGTGGTCGATGGATAGATAGGCTAAGTGATTGATTCGATTCCTTTATTGATGGATGGACTGATTGATTGGATGCATTCTATTCGTTTGATCGCTTGCTCGTTCTCTTTAGTAAAGAGTAATCGTTTTATTATCCGGTTGATTGCTTGATTGATTTAAAGATTGAGCAGTTTATCGATCGATTGATTGATTTGATATAATCTATTGTTCATTGGATTGCTTCATCATGAAGTAATTGATGTATTGTTCAATTGAATAGATATATGACGGCATCTACGATATATCTACTGATTGATCGATCGATTGATTGATTGATTGATTGACTGATTGATTGATTGATTGATTGATTGATTGATTGATTGATTGATTGATTGATTGATTGATTGATTGATCCTCGTGTGCGTTAAATGTACCAGACAGCGCTGATCATTCTACGTCACATGTATAGACATTTTCAGCATCTTCGTCCTTGGAGCCGAAAGCCATTGCACCAACGGGCCGTGCCATCGCCGATCTAATTGCCGCAGTCGACAGGGCGCTCTAACTACGCATGCGCGGCGCAGTCTATATCACGTGTGTGTAGATAAGGAGGAAGAAGGCTGCTCACCCTGCACGTAGAGGCGCACTATGCCCCGGCGGCCCTGCCTGTTGTTGACCACGCACTGGTACTCGCCGCTGTCCTCGGCCACCACCGAGCGGAAGAGGAGCGCGCTGGTGGCTGGCACTAGGGCCGCCCGGGCGCCGGCCTCGGGCGCCACAGTCACCCGGTCCCGGGTGGCCTCGATCAGGCGCCGGTCCTCCTTCCACCAGGTCAGGTGCCGTGGCGGCGACCCGCCCCCCTGTGGAAGGTCCGGGCAGCGCAGTGTCACGTTGCTGCCCACGCGCACGAACACCTTCTCGGCGTCGCCGTCGCCTGCGAGAGGGGGAGAAGACAGCCATTAGACCACAAGCGTGTTCATCAACAGCGCAATCGGATAGCGAGAGAGAACACGAAAGAGGAGCATGGGCGGCCTGGTACGAGCTTCTGGAACCAAAAACCTAAGACGTGTTGAATGGCCACTGAGGAGTCTTCAATCATCATCATCATCATCACCAGCGTATCTACACCCACTGCCGGGCAAAGGCCTCTCCCAATAATCTCCAATTACCCCGGTCCTGTGCTAACTGCGACCAACTTTATCCCCGCAAACTTCTTGATCTCATCTGCCCATCTAACTTTCTGCCGCCCCCTGCCACGCTTGCCTTCTCTAGGGATCCACTCTGTTACCCTTAATGACCAACGGTTATCTTGCCTTCGCATTACATGCCCTGCCCACGTTCATTTATTATTCTTAATTTCTACTAATATGTCCTTAAGACGCGTTTGTTCCCTGACCCACTCCGCTCTCTTCTTGTCCCTTAATGTTACACCTATCATCTTCCGTTCCATTGCTCGCTGAGTCGTCCTCAATTTAAGTTGAACCCTCTTAGTGAGCCTCCAAGTTTCTGCCCCGTAGGTGAGTACCGGTAAGATGCGTCTTCAATAGGTGACCGGTAAAAAGTGCAAAGGCTCATGGGTAAAATGTCTGCTCCCGCGGAGTCCCGCCACTCCCGATTCGAGAGCTCTCCTTGCCTCCCGTACGCCGGCGGCGTTCACGCGCGCGTGTGCTTGTTGTTTATCTGTTTCCACCGAAAGGAAAAAAAAACGCTCACGAATCGCGCATTCGATGTATCACAGCGATGGACCCTATATACTAGGGACTCCTCTGAAAGGTAAGCACTCTGTGACAAATAAACAACACGCACACACGCGCGTGAAAGCCGCCGGCATACGGGAGGCCAGGAGAGATCTCGAACCGGAAGTAGAGGGAGCAGACGACGTACCCATGAGCCTTTGCGCTTTTTACCGGTCATCAATGGCATTCGCTTTGCATACAAGGTATCGGACGGAAGAACTGATTAGGGATGCGATTGCGAAATGCGAGTAAAGTATGCCAGTCTGGGGTCTCCAGTGAGTGAGGTGAGCCGAAGTGAGTTTGCAGGCAAAACATATTTCACTGAGTGTCTGAAGGCCGCTCAAGTCGTCGCAGGAGGTCACTTTCGGGAGGTTAAGCAATCTGCTTAGGTGATCGTTGATTATTAGGTTTGTGTCTCCAAAACGCTGTTGCAGCAGTTCGATAGCCATGGGGTAGCTGTCGTTGGTGGTTGGTAATCCGCTGATTACGCCTTCCGCTTTCCCCTTCAAATAACTGCGCAGGTACTTCAGTTTGTCACGTTGGCTAGCGATGAGTTGTTATGTATCGTCGATTCGAAATGGTCCCAAAATGCAGGCCACTGAATAAATTCTCCATGAAAAGGCTGGATTTCAAGCCTGGGCAGTCCAACCTGAAGTGGTTCTTGGTGTGAGGTTGGACCCTGAATTGCACCAGTCGCCGTTAACGGGCACGCGTTTGCAAGATGCTTTTCAGCGCGAAAAATCATGCGTGCGATAGAGTCACGGTACTGTTCTACGGCTTCCAACTCCTCGTCTAATTCCTCATCGGGACGTGGCCCTCTATTTCTTTGTCAATATCGTTCAAGGGAGTCTGTTTCAACTTGAGCATATTTAGCTGTTCTGCCAGCTCACCCGTCGGTAGCGGGGCAGTCTCCATTGTGGCCTTCATTTCGTTGGTGATCCGTGTAGTTGAGGCACGCAGAGCACCACGCTTCCGTTTGAGACGGTCCATGATGAAACTCGGTACGTGGAAAGGCCGCGCTAGCAGGTGCTGGGGCAATGCGTCGTTCTTGGCCGGTGCGTCCTCCTCGATGGGTCTACTTCATCGGTAGGGGTCTTCAACGGTGTAATCCTTCCATCCTGGTCACGGCACCAAATTGTTGAAGACCAGGAAGCAGACGCGGTTTGAAGAGCACCGCTTTATTGGCGACCTTCTCGTGGCTAGCGTAATTCGACTGATGAAGATGATGATGATGTCACGAGCCACGCTGCCCGTGCTGTGGTTTCGATGTCTTCTTTTTCTCAACCAGATCATATTTTCCAACAACAACCATCAATGGCCATGAAGCAACGATCACGCGACATGCGCAAGAATTCTCAACACTGATGACGACTTTCTCAACAGGGTGATACAAGGTGATAAAGTAGAATTAGGCTTGGCGTTGTTGAGGATGACAATGAATAAACAAAGCAGGACTGCGCGAGCACTGAGGCACGGAACTAGCTCGCTTCCAACGTTACTAAAATATTCTAGTAACGTTGGCTCGCTCCGCGCGCTCATGCAGAGAGCCCTGATCAGCGCAGCGAACGGGCGATCGGCTCTCTGGAGCCCTCGCTGCGTCGCTACCCCGGCAGGCGTATTGTCGGTCAAAAGCCACCAACAAGACAGTGCTCAAGATGCATACGGATATTTTAGAAAGTATAAGGCGCGTTTCGCAAAATCACTAGTTTCCTTTATCCCAGTAAACTATTACATCGTAGTCATCGCATGAAGATTCTGAGGATGAGCTTCCACAACGCGTCCGTATTTCATGAATCGTATTGCCCTGTCAGGCTCTCAGAAACTACACTAAAAATATAACTCGAAAAAGGAGATCTGGTAAAGTGTTACTTCGCGATATCCCGGATGCCCCAGATGTTTCCAATTGTAGACGTGAGCTTTGGATCTGATGCTGGCATGAGGTCCTTCTATGTTTATGCCAAGCCTGCTGCTTGTCTCTTTTTTTACTTTTGTATATTGTCCAGCACGCCGCAGCAGCGCGCGCGCACACGCAAACGAAAGGCAAAGCTTTGGACAAGGGGGCAGCTTCAGTCCAATGCCAGCGCTTCGACAAGAGGACCTGCCTTCGTCGGTGCCTTCGCCTGATGAAGACAAGTGGCCTGATGAAGGCAAGTCATCTTGCCGAAACGTCGGTACCGGACTGAGGCTTCCCTCTACTACAAAGTTTTGTCTCTTGTTCGTTCCCCGTTTTCCAAGCTTCATGGTTCACTTTTGTTGTGTTTGGGAAAACACTTGCTAGCCTAAGGGAATCCTCAATGTAGGTTACCCAGGCAAAGAAAAGCGTGTTCCTACCCGTTTTTTCACCCCACTTAGCACCATGGGCTGTTATCGCCTTGATCAGAGATCCGTCTCCGGCGCGAGGTGCATGCCATCTCTGCCTACTAACTGCAAAATGCTGTTCATGCCCGGTAGAAAGCGGCGACCCCAGAGAGACGTCTGGTGGGAGAAATTGAAAAAAAAGAGAAAGCGAGGTCATTGTTGTCTCGGTCCCTGCTCCCGAAGTCGCCCCCGCCTCTCTCACGAGCCACACTCGAGATTCACCTTCGCACACAGTGCATCCCGCGCTTTCCCCTCCCACTCTCCCAATCGCTTTCTCTTGCCCTTAAACCGCGCTCTGGTCCCGTCGTTTTACGCACCGTAATAACACGGCGCGCGCCGATAAAGTGCGAGATAAGCGGGCAAGAAAATGACAGTTGCAGACGACGGCTTCGACCCAGTAACGAGTAGCAGACGATACAAAACAAACTCGAAGCAGCCGGACAGAAAAGACGAAAGGCGGAGATAGACGGGGACAACAAAGTGATTTCCAGCAGCCGACGAAAGATATTAAGAGCGAAAAGCGAGTCCAACATGTGAATTTAAGGGCGAAAGCGACGTGACAGGACGCAGTAACAAGGTTCGGGGCGGTGCGTAGCAGACGATGCATGCAGACGATTTTTTTCGCTCACGTCCTACCCTCGGACCGGGCGGCGCGCGCACGCACGGCCGTCATTTTCACCTTATCTCGAAACAGAGATCTTCGCTTTCGAGTTGGCCGCCGTTTCGACGGCCCCAACGTCAGAGTGTACCTCGGAATCTCTCGAAGAGCTCCGGTCGTATAGGCGCCGAAAAAAGCGAAAAGCGGAAACCGTCAACAGGTTTTAGAACACTAGCCAAGCATGCATGTCCACCGACGACCTCTGGGTGGGCAGACAGCTATGGCGTGACGTTAGAACAAGCAGGAACGCGAGTAGTGCTTTTATTAACCCCGACACTTTGCTTATCGGATAACGGACCGCTGATTAAGTACTCGTAAAGGGAGTTGGGATAGTGTGATCAGGGGTGTATGCGACGGCGGATATTTCAAGTAGCATGAGGGACAAAGTCCTGTGCGGTGCCGTGGTATGGTAAGGGCGATTTCACATTCTACTCACACTGCCTCTACAAGCAAAGTCTACTCGCATAAATTGTGCGCTAACGGTACCCCTTAAATCTGGTTGAATCGAGAAGGAAAACACAAAACACAAATCGGAGTTACAATCACGTTGATGAGAACACTACATTTCCTAAAATTAGGTGATGAAATCAAGTAACCAGTCGCCTAATTAAGTATAAATGACTGTCAAGGCTTTCCCGTGCATATTTGTTACGCTTTATGTCTCGGAAGTCAAACGGACGTCGAAATAAGCGCAAAGCAACGCAATATAGAACGGTTTGCTCAAGCGACACCTCGTGTATAGGTCGCGGAAGGCATAACTTTACAAAAATTTCTGTGCTTGAAGCAGCTTTGGTGGGCAAGTTCCCAATACGCGTACTTTGCACTTCTTTGTGCCTCTGGGTTATAATATATGTTATGTACGCGAACAGTGACTGCGGAAACTCTCTTTTTATATCTTCAATATTTCTTTCAAAGTTTTTCGCTTTCGGAAAAAGCAAGAAGTAGCTTGCATCTGCAGAATTCCCGAACTAAGATTGCCGAGTCATCTCATGCGTGCAAGCAGGCCTTCGTGCTATGGAATGTCAGTGGACGGTGGAAAAATACCCGTGCCGAGCGAGCTGCATTTTCCGCGGCGGCCATATCGATTTTGTTCTCACTGCAGTCAAACACCAAAAAATTAAGCCGTATTCAGGCACCGAGCGCTGTAACAGAAACACGGGCCGGCAGATGTTTCTGATCTCAAAAATTACAAAGACAAAAACGCCCGCGTTTCAACCTCCGTTCAACCCAGCAGCCAGCGAGCGTGCTCCCCGATCTTTTGACGTTTCCCAGCAAAACAAACAAGGCTCGGACGTCAAGAACTTGGGCACGCGGGCGATTCAATAAAGCCACGCGCCATCGCAAGGCTCGCGTAACGAGAATGGGGGGCAGCAAAATGTACACAGCAGAAAGAAGTCCCCCCTCCGCTTGCGGGAGCGAACAGGCGACGATGACACAAAAAGGGGGAAAAAGAGTAACAAGACGGAGCCAGCTTAGAACGGCACATCGGCGAGAGCCTCTAAGAGGTTTTAAAACAACATTGCGCCCGGAACGCAACCGTCAGCGTTGTGTCTACACCCAGAGTGTTCTACACTACAGGCAGAAAAGATACGAAGGAACGCAATCACGGGAGGAACACTCGACGCGAAGTGCGTCGGGTGCCGCTGCTGCTGTGTGGGAGGCTCAAGGGCTCTCGACTGAGAACTGTCCGTCTTCGCGTCTGCACGACTCTCCGATGCGAGCGCGTGCGCCATTTTGTTTTGTGCATACACTTCCACCCGCGGTGCACGCTCGCTGGATTAGACTCCCGAGCAGAACGTGAGCGAACGTGAACGAGACAGCCCATCATGGCGGCAGCGGCGGTGTTGGGTCCGCTGCGAAGCCTTTCTCCTCCCCACAACTCTCTCTTCTTTGTTGTGCTGGGGAAACGTGCCAACACGAAAACCGGGTCAGTTCATTACGCAAATAAAGCGGTACGCAATAAAGCCCCTACCCCGTCCCAACCCGTGCACTACTCTCGAGACCACTCTCCTTCTCAAAGAGGACTTCCGTTTGCAGACGCGTGCGCGCCAACAGCACTCGTTCTCTAGCAGACGACACGCCGCGGTCGTCTGCTCGGTTAGGCCTAATGAGATGCACGGACGAAACGTGTGCATGCGTGCGCCGCCGCCACCGGTGGTCCTTTGTGTTGTTAAACCGCGGCTCGGAGCGCGAGGTGCTCCTCCGTCTCGCGTCAACGCTTCTGCCCTGCCTTGTTTCCCCGAAGAATCTTTTGTCTTTTCTGTGCTCAGTTGTTCTCTGCAGACGACTACCCGCCACCACGCGTGCTCTTACAAATACGGCCCAGCAACGTCTTCGAGGCGGCGTCCGTTGCCGGACAAAGACCTAATTAAAACGGCCGCGAGTGTGGGCGGTCGGCTGGAAGATGGCGCTGTGCCGACGGTATGCGCGTTGGAGACGGGAACGGGAAGTGTGTGAATAGGAGCCTCTGAAAAGGCTTGCGGGAAAAGAAGCAAGATAGCGACACGCCGCGCGCGTGCGACATTTGGCAGGGGGGTGTGTGTGCTATGTGGTGAGATCTTCTGCCCCAGCGGCCGGCCGTTGGACACGCAACAGGGTTCTTTGTTCTTGGAGGATGCGGCGCCTTGTGTGCTCAACAAGGTCGCTGGAATCTTGTTGCGGTGGACGCTTCAAGACACCGAAAGTATGCGGGACGGATGTGGCTAACGGTCGACTATTTACAGAGACCGGTACTAACGAAGCTTGTATTTGTGTGTAGAAAGCTTACAAAGGGTGTGAAACGGTGAGGTATTGAATGACCATGACGACCGGAACGAGCGATATACAATGAATCTTACCCCCTTTATCTGGTTATCAGTCTTCTTATTCTTGGATCCAGTCGCATCTCTAGGTATCCACTTGACGCTAGCTCACTTGAAACGTTCGATGTGAGAATTGGCAGAAAGAGCGGACACTTGCATTTTATCGAGATTTGTTGTTCCCAAGTTTAAAGTTCCCAAGTGACCTGGGTGTGTCCCGCACCATAGCCTCGGAGTTCATACATAGGCAAGGTGGTCAACGCTGATCGCATATAGGTCGCCCGTGAAGGAGGCGGGAAGTAATTTATTCAGTGCAAGTGCAGCAAACGCGCAATTCTCTCGAGCGATACAGTATTGTCGTTGGCTACGACGACGTTCCGGCCCGGAATCCCTAAAAGTTCGTTGAAAACGAAATTTTCGTGCGAGTGACGTTCGTAATAAGCGGGCCTCTACTCCTGCAGCCAAGGCGTTCGCTGCACGATTCGCGCTCGAGACAGGACTCCGGCAAACAACAACACGCGTTTGTTAACTGTTGCACGAACTGAATAAATCTTCGCTCCGGGGCCAACGCAGCGCGTAGGCGATCCGTGCAGCCCGTGCCGCCCAGCTGTGTGACGTATGGAACACCCAGAATTCCACAGGGACGTCCCCTCCCGCCCGCTTTGTTTTGACACGTATAAGCGACGTTTCGGCTCCTCCGCCTTGCTCTCCTCCTTCGCCGATTGTTTCCGTTGCCGTCTGCCGCCCGAAACATCGTTCTGCAACGCCTCGTATAAAACAACCCTCTTCACATGCCGCGCCGCCGACGCAACGTCCTTCACGGTCGGGCGTAAATTTTCCTCGCGCTATGGCCCCGTGTTTCAAAGCGGGGAAAGATTTATGGTGCGTCGCCTGTTTCGACTGTGCATTCATTGCCCGCCTGTGCCATTTGAATTCCGCGCGGAAAGTAGGCTCGCTTCTCCGATACCGGCCGAGCTGCGAGTGTGTCGGCGGATATGGAGTTCGAGGTTCGCCTTTCGTGTCTATGGGGGCAGCGCACGGCAGATCATTACTCAGGCGTGTCAGAAATAAAACGTGAACGAGATACAGATTCCTCAACGTCGGGGTTATTCTTTCGCGTTGTTTGGTCTTATTCGAGCTTTTATATTGTTTTTTTTTTTCGGCATTCTTTGTGTGCTGACAGCGTTGCGATTCATCTTTTAAAGGCGCTTATCGGTGACAAAAAGGAATAAAGCGCCTGAGATGCCCCCCTCACGTTCTTCAAAAAAAGGAGCCCCATAGAATGTGCTAAGCGGGAACAAAACGTTATTTTGTCGGGTAAACTTCGTGGATCACCTTAATGCTACATAAGGAACAACATCCTGAGCACTCCGATACGTTTGTTACGTACCGTATTTGCACGATCCTAAGGCATCCCATTGTAACACGCAGGTAAGTTTAGTTCGAAAAATTCGAAAAAAATAATTTAATGCCGATTCTACAGTATACAGATGTAAAAGAAATTACCCCACGTACCTGGCAGAAGACATTTTATTTGACCCATACCGCTGTGGCAGCACAAATCTCTTGCGTTTCACTAACTTTCTAATCCAGCTCATGCTGGCATTAAAACTGCAGAGGGAACATTGAAAGTGCTCACAATTTCAAGTGCCTTGACCTTTGTAATTTTAGACGTGACGGGCCGTTGGTTCATTAAGTGATACAGTGGAAACCTCGTTATAACGAATTAGTAACGGGGCAGTAAATTAGTTAATTATATCCGATATTCGTTGTAACAGTATAGGTAAAAATGGTCTCTAAAAATCGACAATCTGGCTCACGCAAATAAACCCATTACTGTAGGCTTAGAACCCGCCGTACTCGAGGTAATCCTTAGCTGTCTCCTTTTGGCATTTCAAACTAAATGGACCGGAACGTGGCAATGTGAAATTACAACAGAACAATGTGCGTTTGACCAAACAGACCTGCGCTCTAATTTATTTGAAGAAAGATGTGATCTTCACCACCTGGCGGCTATTCACATTACTTCCGGATGAAGTTTTCCACAGTGTCAACGCACAAAAGGGCCTTTTCTACTTTCGTAGTTTTACAAACTGTTATCTTCTATTTTACATATCTTGCTTTTAAACTACCAGTCGAGGTTAAAGCCTCGCGTTAACGAAATATTTCTTGGCTTGGTTTCGTTATAACAAGAATAAGGGCCACTGAAATAAAGCGTGACCAGCCAAAGTTCGTATTTAGTTCGCTATAGCCGATAATTCGCTATATCAGTGTTTGTTATAACGAGGTTCGACTGTAGATCATGAATTCCACCTGGAAGCCTTGAAGTTCTCGGAAACGTCCGTGCCAAGGCCATTGAAGTGTTGCATGAAAATGTGGGTCTGTTTTGTTCATGTCAATGACGCACTCGTGTCTCCGGGACGCTTAGTGTGCACGACGCTTCTGAGTATATTAGTACCTGTTCAGAGTCATCGCAGTCGAAAAAGACGACATGGAAAAAAAGTCTCTAGTTTGTCGCATTTTCGCGTGTCGTACTGTGGTCTTGTCGTGTTCTCATCGTGTCCTGATTCTGATATTCTGTCGTGTGTCGTGCTCCTGTCCTGATTTTGATGTTCCGTCGTGCCGAATTCCTGCCTTGTCGTGATCCTAATGTTCCCTCAGTAGTTCCCATGGTTTAAATGTTATTGCGCGTGTGAAGAGTAGTGTAAATGGTAGTTCTGCTGTGACTACAGGAATTATTGTCGTTTAGAAAATTTACTTTGTTGTTACGACAGAAATGTGTGTCGTAACAACAGATCGCTGTGTCGTAACACAAGGACTTCTGTTGTCACAACAGAGTTTTTTGTCGGACGAATGGAATTCCTGTTAGGTTCTTGCAGTATTCCTGTTGTGATTTTAGACTGGGATAGCGGCGGAAACGAGGTGATAATTGGAGCAGCCGTAATATGTGCAACATCTGGCCAAGGTATGCCCGTTGAGGAATGGGTGCACCAAAATTTCCTCACGTGATGTTGGCGGATTGTTCTGGATTGGACTGAGTTGGATTTTGGGAGGAGTTCGATCGTGTCAGTGGCAATGCGGCTGGCCAGATTTAAGTTGACTTCGGTTTTGAGCCCTATTGTAACGCGCTCACAAATTTGAAGGCTACTTTTAGCAAAAAAAAAGAAAAAAGAAGAAGAAGGTGCGTGTTAGAATTCTGCAAATACGGCAACCAAATCTTCAGCACTCTGCACGTCCGCTGTATAAGGCATGCGTTCTTCTTCAGATCGGTAGTAACGTTTTAGGCGCAAAAAAATGGGTACGAAATCGCCATGAAGTGCTTCCTTTTCAAGAGATATGGCATATCGTTGACCTGATCTGTGTTGTTTAAACCAGCCGAATGCAGTTATCATCTCCGGTGGGGCCGGATTCTTTTGTTTTATTTTTGTTATGTTTGGCTCCGCTCGGGATGGGACGAGGAGCAATGTTTCTATTTATCTTTCGTTTGCGTTCTACCTTTATCTAGATTTCCTCCAACAGAATTTCTACACCAGGTAGCATATTCTTCTTCGTCTTTTTTTCTAATTTTAATTAATAACTTGAGGGCGCTGAATTAGTTCCATCCTTAAGACATAGCTATAGTTACTTCGAGGGGTTCTTTTGTTTTTAATTTTTTTCCGCATCTTTGCGTGTGACGTCACAACCCTCTCGATCGATCCTTCTAATCAAAAGGACACATTAAGGATCGATTATGTACACATATTTTGACATAAATGGACCTTAGACTACCTGTGAACTAAACAAAGATTTTTCCCATTCGTGAGTCTTTCCACCACTTGTATACTGGTTCTGAAAGGTTTTGCTGCCCGCGATATTATGTAAGGCTCATAGATGGCGCTAGCGGTATCTTGGATTACAAAAAAACGCGAAACCCGAAAAGCAAGGACGAAAAATTCCTCGGCCTTTACGTGTGCTTACGTTGTTTGAAGGTGAAAACCTAACGATTATTAAAGAGATTTCTAGTGGTACTTCGTGTTGGCCCCTTTTTAAAAGCGAAGCTTTCAGCCCCTCGCCGATGTCGTCTGTGGTCCCCAGCGGCGCACCGCAGGGAAGCCAACTTTCTCTGACGATGATGATGATCGTGGGGGAAGTGAAGGAAAATTAAAACGCTTCCCGTGGTTCGGAATCGAACCTGTGTTCTTCGAGTTACGAAGCCGACGTCTGTCCGATTGCGCCATTTCGGTAAGGCCGAAGCAGTTTGTATTTGGAAAGGGATGCATAGATAAGCAAAAGTAGACAGAAAATGCACCCCTCCGCTTACGACGACGATGGTTGATGATGATGGTTGGACGACGGTTGAATGATGGTTGATGGTGGGGAGGGGGTGTAGGGTCTGCTCCGCTTCCGGGTTGGTTCGTTTGGTGTTGGACTTGATTTTGGAAAGCATCGCGTTCCCCCATCGGTGTCGTTTCGACAGAGAGTTAGTTGATTTTCTTCTTTAAGAGGAGATTATTACTCCAGGTGCAAATTCAGAAAACGCCTGGAAACCCCGTGTTACCCTCAAAAACTCCGCGTTCTAATGAAAACACCAGATTACACTCAGAGCACAACGTTTTCCTCAAAACCCCAGGTTCAACCAAAGCGAAGTTTCTTCCAAAACTTCAGGTTTCCGTCAAAGTCCCATGTTCCACTCAAAACCCCACGTTCTCCGCAAAGCTTCAGAGTCCCTTAAAAGCCCAAGGCTCCCCTCAAAACCCCATGCTCCATTAAAAACCCTAGATTCCCCTGAAAACTTCAGCTATACACAAAAAGCATTGTGTTGCACAAAACCCCAGGTTACCCTAAAAGCTTCAGGATCTCCTCAAACCCCCGGGTCCCATCTGAAACCGCAACTCCCCCCCCCCAAACTCCGGTTGCTGGCCGAATGATGCCACGCAATTAAATCTTCGCATTTCAGCGGATGTCGATCTGGGAATCACGGACGACTCGCTCCCATAGTTTGCACTTGCCTCATCGTAACTCGCCGCGCGTACGCACGATACATTCGTTTCGCCGTTCAAAACAATGCGCGCATTTCCCTTAGCGTCTCGCGACTTTTAACAAGCCCGCGCGGTTCGTGGGAACCCGTGGGCCGGGCGCCGCAACATTCGTATCGCGCTTACGCGAGCCTCTAGAGAACAATAATGCCCCAACTCCAACACCCCCACGATGACGATGCCGCAGAGACTGACATTCACAGGTTCACCAACGTCAACAGCGATTAGATAATGAGGCCTCACTCCGGCCATACTGGTGTTCTTCAACGTCGCTGCAAAAATTCGGTCGAGCATTCGCGCAGCTGAGTGGGTCTTGAACACTACGAAGCATACATCGGTAGGTGTTGTTCTCCGTGAGATGCCGTTTTCTTCATTAGTATGCTAGTCGCGCGCGAGTGCCGCCGGGGATTAGCATACTGAGAGTACTGTGTGTTAATCCGCTGCGGACCGCTTAGAGACGGCGTGTTGCGCCGCCTCGTGGGCAAGGACCCGCTATGTGGTTGTGCGAGACGCTTTGTCCGCATAACCTTCAGAGATGTTGAGATTCCGTTTAACTTTGGAGATATAGTCCTATGTGCACGCCCCTCCCTAAACATTGTGTTCTTTATTCCGGGCCCCCCAACCGTGACGGTATGTGTGGAGTGCGGTACTGGGCTTTCGTTCGACCGCGCAGATATTTCAAATCGCGTTGCGGATTATAAACGGCACTTTGTGGACGCATGCCGATTGTATGCACGCGGGAGCACCGAAGCATTGAACACTTTAAAAAATCTCAGTAAGCCCTTCAAGCACGCCGGAGAAAAAAACACCGAAAGCCCGTAGGTGTGGCGTCCTTCTATGCTCGCCTGCTTTTATTGTAAACGAGGCTTTCGCTCGAAACTGCTGATCTACACGATCTCATTTGGTTCTGCCCCTAATTCACTCATAGAAATTTCTCTCCTTTACACTGCTCTGACAAGACCAGATTAGATCTATCGGCTTGCTCCCTTCTTCCTAACGCCGGGTTCAGACTGTTGCCGCAACTGTCGTAATACCTTTAAAGGAGCCATGAAGAGAAAATACAACTTCATTTTATTTGAAAGAATTAGGATTCAGTATCTCACTCAGCTCCATTACAGCACCAAAAGATGTTTTTTTTAACGAAAAAAATCAAGAAGTATTTAAAATCTTTCAAATTTTGCGCCACAGTGACGTGTTATGAGCAAGAATGACGTCATACGGGCCAAGTTGTACGTAGCAGACCCGAGAAACGGTCTCGGTACGGTACCCGGTAGGCCTACGCATGCGCACAACCAGTTTTTATCCTCCGCGCACGCGCAGTGGCGCAGGTCGCCTACCGGGTACCGTACCGGGACCGGTTCTTCGGTCTGCTACAACTCTCCAATGACGCCATTTGACGCCTCAGCCAACCGAACTGCGTGAAACGCCGTTTTTTTTTTTAACGTCCATAGCGCACGATATAGGCATAAGGCGACATAGGATAAGGCGACATTCTTCACAACACTCCTTCTCATAGGACCCACGGCAAGATGTATACAGATGTATAAACGTTTGCTGTACGGCATTTCAGAGTTATAAGACAATTTTATACGTGCTATATTATTACGCTAAGCACGCGTGTATGGGGTCTTATAAAGGCTTGTGTATGATATAAGTTCTTGCCAGCATTGTGCAACCCCCCTCCCTCCCTCCGTCGGTATGGGGCGTTTTGCCTGTTCAGGAAACTAGCGGCACCACGTTAGTGTATGGATTCAACGTATTGCAAATTTGATCGGTCATCGACAAGTTAAGAGCTACGCGTTTAGAAACAGGGCGTCAGTGTTCAATATTGCGTTCCCTTCCGTTCACCTGGACACTTTCCGACGAGCATTCAGCCAGACCGGTCCTGATAAAAACTACTCCTACAACGCAACTATACAAATTTGCACGTCTGTGTTATTCCTTATCCCTGCATCGGGTTTAAAGGGGTTATTCAGACAAAATACAAGCTTGTTTTAGTCAAAAGAGTTTGTGTTTTGTAGTGCCCCCAGCGCTTGTCCGGCAGCAAACGATGCCGTATTCACTGAGAAATTAATCAGTTTAGGTTAAAAGTTTGATTCTCTCGCCAAATCGTGTGTTTCGTGACGTCTGCAATGAAGTCACAAGGGCGGTTATTCAAACGAAATTCCAGTGCGTCATTAGGCTGTGAAGCCTTGCTTACCGTCACTGCTCCCAGATGGCGCTACCATAGTCAGCCGCGCACCGTTGTCCGCCGTTGCTTTGTTTTTGACCATATTTGCACCTGGCTTGTTTTTGTTACGGTAGAAAGTAATCGTTTTGTGAAACATGGGGTATGATCGACAAACAGGGTCACGTAAGACAACGTCGCTTACGCCAATCGGCCAGTGTCGTGTAGGACAACTCCAAAGCGGCGGACTGCTGTGCAGCTAAAAGAAGCACAGTGCGTATCGGTACTTCTATGTTTACGTGTATTTTCGTAACTTTCATTGTCTACCCCACCATTCTTGCTGCTGTAAAATGAATATTCGTTACATTTAAGCGCAAAAAGCTCGTTCGGCAAGCTTATGAGCCCTGCCTAATTTGCGTTTGCTTTTGCCGGCCTCAGCCAATCGCACAGCTGGGCATATGACATCATAGGTTCTGTTGCGGGAAATGAGCTAGTGGGTCGCATGGCCATTCCCCTTTCTCCTAATTATACAGCTTATTTGACCGAAGTGTGCGTTAAAAGTGGTGCCAGTATGATTCTAATGAGGCAATATTTCGAATGAACCAGACTTCTGTTTTGTCTGCATGGCCCCTTTAAAGGATAAAAAGACGCAAACGCAGTCAGGCTGGTTCGATATCCCCCTATATACTTACGCCGCGAGTCGTACATCCGTGTTTAAACGTAAGCCTGCGAATGTCCTTTCGTTTTTGGTGGCCCCTGGAAGCGGGCTTTGCTAGGATCAACTACATACCTGCTACCGCATATGAAACGCAGAAAGCGGGGAACGAAGGGGCGTGTATATGTAAGATGAGTGGCTTGCGCGGCGGCGAAGTCAATAACAGGCTTCGCGGAAACCTTGTGCCGTTACGCGCATGCTCGCTTGATCAAAGAATGCCGGCACTGCTCCGCCTTCGGTAACATTTCTTCCTATTTCCAGCACCCGCTGTGACGAGCCCTAAATGGCTACATCGATTAGAGCACAGCCTCAGACGGCTTGGCAAAGAGAATGATCAATTCAATCTGAGATCGCGGCGGCCGCTGCACCAGCTGATACCGATGACACCAACCGTCGTGCCACTTTTAGTGCGCGAGCATTCTTAGTGCATTAACTGTGCATACACCAATGAGCATTGGTCAGTGCGCATCGACCAATGTGCATCGACGACAACTCGAGTTCTAAGCATGCGATGATACGTTGGCACAAGACAGCTACCCTCGCGAAATTGCGCCCGCAACAGCTTGTCGCGGTAAGAGAGAAAAAGCATAAGCGTGTCGAGTAGTGCGGACCCACTTCACTTAAAGGGACCCTGCAACACTTTGGATAAACGCTTTCACTCTTTCCTTCGCGTCTGGATCACTGTGAAAGTATATCTTTCGCCAGCACGGAGCGGCACTGCGTGATTTGCTCGTCGCAGTGGATACGCCTTCCGTTTTCTGCTTTGTTTTGATGGCTTATTTTAGGTTGCTGTTGGATGCGTTCATTGCTCCAACTGAAGAAAAACCGGCCAACAGCCGCTACATGGCCTCAGTGACGTAATTCGAGCCGTCGAAGAACGTCAAGACCGGGAAAGAGAGCAAAATCTTTTGAGCGAGTTTACAAGTTATCTGATGGTCATAGAGCAGTAATTTTTGGCTTTGCGACCCCCTAATATAAATACTCGGTGTTTTGGGTGACTATGTTGTGCAAACATTTAAGATTTCAAAAAAAGTTGAAAAAAGTGTTGCAGGGTGCCTTTAACACCCTTGCTACAGTTATCCCGAAAAACGTCGATGCACGCGCTTTGAGCAGCGCGCGAATTTCGGTGAAGTGGACCTCTTCTGCCACGATCCAGTGAATCCACGAAGTGCAGGAGCGCTCCGCTGGCAACGAAGGCGCGCGGAGGATTTAGCGCGATACCTCCGAGAATGCCCGTATACGGCAGCAGCATCCTACACGGATCGCCAAGTATTCTCCGAGGCATGCTGAGCGGCCAACTTGCGCGGAACACACGCGCAGGCGAGGCGGTGATTTAGTGGAGATCGGTGAACCGCGTCCCGTTGCGTAGGGTCTGGAAACAGTGGCAGAGCTCGAGGGAGGAATGTGCCCGTAAAAAGAAGAGGAGGCTGTAAAATTCGGCCTACCTTGCGGAGTCCGCGCGAGCCGATTTTACTGCGGAGGCGTTTATGGCCTCTTAGAAAAAGCGCACTGGCATCGGTGGATTCCGGGGCGACCGCTTTGAATACTACAGACGCGCCTGCTACTGCTAAATCGGGAAAGGGCGAGACCCGTGAAAAGTCTCACGCGATGCAGTGCTTCTGCCACCGGGCTACCACTTATGACGCCACGGAAGGTGGCTGAGATTCGATCAGAAATAAGGCCGGTAGCAAAACAACGGTTAAAGGGGACATGGAGACAAAATGCAACCGTCTTCAACATTAAATAACTACCTTTTCGTTATTCACTCAGCTTTATTAATAACCAGATGTATGAAATACGTTTTGTTAATGACGAAAAAACAATCCTGTATTATAAAAATTCAAATTTCGCGCTACAGCGACATCACATGGGCATCAGTGACGTAATATGGCCGTCACTGAAAAAGTTGTCACCTAGAGTTGTCAACTACACTTTACAAGTTGTCAACTACACTTCAAAAGTTGTCAACTACACTAAACTACACTAAACTACACTAAAAGTTGTCAACTACACTTTATAATTCATGTGAAGTGGGGACTATAGGGCCCCATCGTACAATCACCTAGTCATGTTTCCCGGTGTCTTCGGCGGCCGCCAATCACACAAATAAGATCCTGTGACGTCATCAAAACCTTCCGAGAAACTGGCCGGAGAGTCGCCGCTACTTGATACATTTTCTTCAGTATCTCGATTATTTGCTTGAACTTTGCGATATAACTGGCATCCTTGTTATCGGGAAAAAGGGGTCTTTTTAATGAACCAAGCTTGCCTTCTGTCTTCGTGGCTCCTTTAAGCGAGACTAGAAGGGACGCTCCCACTCTCGACGCTACGTGCCGCTCCTGACAGCGGTAATGCCGGGAAACGCAAGGCACGTGACGGCCGCTATCTAATCCAAATACATGCACCGCGAAAACGCCCCTGCTTGGTAAAGCGAGCCGTCGTGATAGCTCAGCGGTCGAGGGCCGAGACGCTGTGGTATGCTGAGTGTCAAGTGACTCAAGTCAAGGGTTTGAATTCCGCGCGGTGAGTATACTGTAAGGAGGCGAAACGTTATACCTCCACGTGGTCTAAACTCATCTACATCCGTGACACGTAACGCTCTTAAAGGCTGGATAAATGTTCTGTTTTTTTGTGTTTTTGTTTTTGTTTTGTTTTGCTTAGGCAGTGCTAAACCAGCTAAACCAGCTCTTGTGCAAGCCACCCTACCGTGTTTACTAAGTCATAAGCCCGCCGCTGTTCTCAGCCATCTTTTCAATTTAGCACAGTAAATGATCTTCCGTATACCTCTCGCTCACCACAATGCAAGTTCATCCCCTCCACCTTCAATCGACAATCACCGTCGTGACAGAAACGGAGGGTGCTTATAATTGGGCAAATACGGTAGTGACCAGTGCGAAAAAAAAGGAGGGGGGGGGGGGGCAGCTGTTGCTTTCTACAAAACTCCGTCAACGTAACGGGGATGCAGACGAAGCACTACTGCATAAAGGGCATATTTGCACGAAAGGCAAGGTGCCTCCCAGCGTGAAAAACCTGCGTAATTTAAAAAAAACTGTGAAATGAAAAACAGAAATGAAGAAAAATGAAAAACTGCGCGAAAGATGGCGTTAAAAGAAGGTGCGTGGACACGCAAGACTTTTGTGTCGACTCATCTTCTTTTGACCACGTCTTTTTTTCATTAGTTTAGTAATGTACCGTTTGTACACCGCTTATGAACAATACTCGTGCAACGGAATATTTCCGCTCTAATCGCAGGAAAGCTTCCATTTTAATCGTGCACCACAAAAACATGGTCCAGGAAATGCTCAGTGAATCCCGATAACTTTTCATCGTGAGAAAGCTACATCTTTTCCTCGAAGCACCCAGGACGAAGACGAGGCTGGCGGCTCATCCAGGGAGCTGAAACGTGCCCAAGAAGCAATACGCCACGTCGCTGGCGCGTAGACCATAATACAACGCCCGTTGAGTCGGCAACACTAGCGTCACTAAATAAAGGCTTTTAGAGTATCGGTACTCTTTTCTCTCATTGTTATGTGCCGCCAGGATTTTCATTGGTAGGTCGGCACCACGTGATATTTGTTTACATATGGGCGCAGCCATTTTGTTTCTGGGCGCCTCTCCTATCTCTCTCTCTGCTGCGCGGACGCTAGAGCGGCCGGTCAGACTGTGCCCGTCACAACAGGCGGTGGTTTCGTTGGGAGAGATGGCAACACTGCAAGCCAGAAACAAAATGGCCCCCAGTCGCTTCTGGGTGCACGAAGTGGCGGTACTCTTAAGCGTAGCTTGTGCAGTGACGGTAGGCAACACTATACTCTGCTACAACTCAAGAACGGCACCACCTCATGTAGTGTATCACTCCGCCAAACCGCCGGACCCGTGACGTCAGTGCGCGCGCGTTTTGAAAGGGGTTTGCTATGAATGCGTGATATCGTCTGCCTTGTCTCACGCAGTTTGTTTGGCGTCACTGGAGTCGTTTATAAGCATATTGACTCCAAAAAATCACGGGAACGGCTCACGCCATGTTCAAAATATTCCCTGTAACGCCCTACTTGCGCCGCGCGGAGAAACATCCGGCTACGGTGATAAGGCACAGCGGCAACTTCCGGTGCCGTTCTTAAGTTGTCACTACACTGTATTGTCACCGAGTATAGGAAGAGTTCGGAAGGAAGCGATGCTGGTGGGGCAATACAGCCGGAACGTTGCGCACGATGCGGGTGCACGCGTGACAAATTGGCGGCGCGCCCGACGAACAACGGAGGAACAACGGCCAACCGAAGATGCCGGCGCGCGTGCGAGGCATACGGTCACCCCATCGAGGAGGAGATGGCGTCGACGGCATTGTGCCGTACGTTTCTCAAGGCACCCGAGTTGCGCATTCCGCTCGCCCGGCTGCTGCTGCCTCGACGACCGGTCTCATTACCGACGGACGGGGTCAACGGTCAAGCCCAACCGGCACCACCGCTACGCGAGGATAATACGGCCGACCGGCGGCGGCGTCGCGATGGGGGTGGAATGCGAGGCAATCTACTACTGGTTGTCGTCAGCTGCTCAGGCCTGTGTGGTCGGGGAGATACGTTTTTCGGCAGTTCGCCCGAAAGTGTGTCCGTATAGAGCACTGTTTTTCGCGCTTCGAGTGGTGCATGTACTTTGGAGTTTAGTGAGTAAGTGCGGACAGTTGCTACAGCAGGGAAAAGTCTGAAGGGTCACAACAGTCCAGGCCATTTGTTGTCTGCTTTTGATGGACTGATTAAATCAGACTCGCTGCTCTAGACAAGTGAGTGAACCAGTGAATGTAATCACGGTTTGCTTCCTCCCGCCTTTCGCACGTGCACGGTCACGGTTAAATGAAATGAGAACACAAAAATACGAATCAGAACACGCAAAAACAAATAATTGGGATAGTAGAGATGAAATAAGTCGACCCTCTAGTGATATATTTGCAAAGACACGCTTTAAATCTTTGTTGTTGTAATAAAGCAACGCGACAATTGCAACTGCATAGAAATAAATTGCGCTATTTCTGTGTTCCGGGTTCATTATTTCATGTTTCAATTGCGCATGACCGAAAAAAAAAATAACCGTAAAAATGTTGAAATGCATAGGGAAAGTTAGATAATGCCAGTTAGATGGGCAGATGAGATCAAGAAGTTTGCAGGGATAAATTGGTCGCAGTTAGCACATGACCGGGGATAATTGGAGATTAATGGGATATGCCTTTGTCCTGCAGTGGGCGTAGATGATGATGATGTTGATTAGACGGATTGGGCTTGGCGTTGGACTAGAGTGATTGTTTATCAACACCTAAGTGCAAGCACATACGTGAATACAATTTCGCGCAGACGACAATGTTCTATTGTATAGACACGCGGAGGATGTTTAACGTGGTCTTGTCGGGCTTAACAACCAGCAATGATATTCCTGATTTTCGGATCATAGAAAGCAGAACATTCCGGATAAATACTTTTAAAGTCCCTCTTCCACGCCCAGACGCTACGCCTAAAATGTACATTAATCCCGGTGCATTTGCGGGCGCTGAAGAAAATGGACACATTTAACCATTACAACCACCTGCCACAAACATCTCCTACACCCCAATAATAATAACAATAATAATAATCGCTGTTGTAGCTAAATTGAATATTGGAAGGTGTTTTGTGGACTTGATCTCTCCGAGTGATTCTGGCTGTGAGCGAGCGGAAGCGGTTTGGCCGGTCGAGTAAAAGGCAAGACGGAATGCTCTCAAACGTCACGGAGAATAGTCTGCCGTGATTTTTATCCAACCAGCAAAACCGCTACCCCTAACTCAGAGCGAGGATCACTGTAGTGGGTGTGAGGTTAATTGTGCACATAACATATCCCGATAATAACAATCAAGCTGGAAGGCGAAAGGGGAGATTTGCGTCAGCGTGTGCGCTTCCCAGACGAAAAGGCGACAAGAAAAAATTCTGTAGTTTTGTCGTATTTTCGCGTGTCGTACTGTCGTCTTGTCGTATTCTTGTCGTGTCGGGATTCTGATGTTCTGAAGTGTGTCGTATTCTGTTGTATCCGCCGCCCACCGAGTCACCATACGTGGCAGAGAGATGCAGACGCTACCTCGTACCCACGGAAAAGAGACCTTTATTCTTGTTACATGCCATTTATAACCGGGCTGCGGTTACTGATGATGATATTGGAAATCGGCCACCTTAGCATCGTGCGCCACCTGGTGGCATGAACAGAACTACATTACACAACACAACATATTCCTGTCCTCATTTTGATGTTCCATCGTGCCGAATTCTTGTCTTGTCGTGATCCTGATGCTCCATCAGTAGTTGCACATGGTTTGAATGTTATTGCCCGTTGTGACGAGTAGCGTACATGGCAGTTCTGTTGTGACTACCGGAATGTTTGTAGTTGAGAAAATCGACTTTGTCGTTACGACAGAAATGTGTGTCGTAACAACAGATGGCTTTGTCGGGCTTCTTTTGTCTCAACAATTTTTTTTTGTCGTACGACGAATTCTCGTTAAGTTTTTGCGGTATTCCTGTTGCGATTTTAGAATGTGTTGTCTGTGAGCGCAGCGCTGCCGAGTTGTAAACTCATATCAGTAAATCATAACCTCTTTCCCCGTAATAACTATATTTTCTTGTCTATTCCACCGCGCACAGCCTATATTCGGGACCCCGATTTAGCTTCAAGCGAGAGCTTTTCAACGCCCTCGCGTCTGCACCGCTGAGCGCAAGTTATAGGCATTTTCCGTCCCGGTCCATCATCAGCACCGCGGAGGGCGAACAAAGCCCTTTTCTGCTTTCTAAATTCAGTCGGCCTTTGCGATCGCCCCTCCCGCCAGCGCCGCGGGCGGGCATAGTCAGGTCAGCTCTATTGTGTGGTTAACGGTTGTTTCCAAACAACACTTTCACTACCCCGCATAATTCACTCTTAAAATAAGGACGGCGCATTCACTAATGGAATACTAACAAGTTACTTGTCCCAGTATACACTAGGTACTTAGTAACTGGAGGTAGTAAATGTACCACTTGTCAGAATTACTAACCGAAGCAGGCAGTAAGCACCACTACCCCCACTAGGAAAGTCCCAACGATAGCACTCTTCTGAGCCACATGCGTTTACTAACTGGCCATGCACAACCTAGTCATAAGCACGACCTTAATCTAGTGCATACTACTTCCTACACTCAGTTAATTTACTAACCATGCCGTTGTTAGTGGCAGAGCCTACGTACAAAACCGCGGGGTAGTAAGGTTCGTAAGGAGTTAGTAAATACGGCCGTTACTACCTTTTTTATTAAGAGTGTTCTCTTTTAACCCCGATAACAAATATTACGCCCTCTCCTTTTAGATGTCTTCCACCACCACCATCCCCTTTCACCCTTTTTGCACTAAAATTTTGCACTAAAATTTCCGAACTCTGAAAGGTGGCGCCGCCTAGTGTCCGAACGTGACACTACCTTACATGTGCAGACAATTCCGTCGATTTTTGCTCGTGATTCAAAAACCACACGAAGGAACAGGAAAAGGCTGCACATTATCGTTGTTTTGGCAGGGGACAAGTTTTTATATACCCCTTTTAATCTCACGCACGGACAAAAGTTCATTGCCGCACGTATCCCTGTCACGGTTGCAAGCATTCCTTTTCACGGGACACGTATGACTGATAGATCTAAAGATTCCGATTTCAAAAGTTCTAGGGGCGCTATCAGCATACCCGTTTAAATTTGAGGTGTTTTATAAGTAATGCCCTTTCATTTGGAACAAAGAAAATATACTGACAAAAAATCGGTTGCCTGTCCCTTAAAAATAAACGCCTCCGCGGTTTTCGTTTCAGTCACCAACGGCCCGGAAAGGAAACCGCTCACGTGCATCGCCCGCCGCACCACAGCGACATAGGTATGTCCGAAAGCGGTCTCAGTGCGCGTCCGGGCGCACATTAACATTTTTATGTCTCCTCACACGCGACGGGCGATGCAGGCAAGGCCCATACACACTGGCCTGGGCGCGAGGCCGAGGAGACTCTGTCCGTCTCGGGCGGCGAATTAACGACCGCTTCTGTCGCCACTGGAGGGGAACGTGATTGGTCCGGCTGATAAGCTCTGGAGGCTTCCCCGAACGCGCTCGGAGACGCGGACGCACGGGTTAAAACTGTCGCTCGATAAGCATCACAACGGACGGCTGATTGATGCCCGGCAGCTCTCTCGAGTGTTTCTTCTTCCCTTCGCCTCGAGCAGCGGAAGGTGATTTGGCGATCGCATCGGGACGACTTCCGAAGTGGTCGACGGTCAGTCACTCTAATGGGGTGCGTGCGTCGTGTGGGCGACTCGGTATGTGCGGATGAGGTCTTGTGGCATCCGTAGGAGCGGGTGAATTTTTTTGCGGCCTTTACGTAGGTGCGTGTAGGCGCAGTCACGTGCTCAATGCCGGCAACGATTTTGTTGGCCTTTCCTGGTGACAGTTTATTTGTAAACGCCAACAGATATTAAATAACGGACAATTTGATTGACCTTGGATTGTTCTTGCTGCTCATTAATATATATATATATATATATAATATATATATATATATATATATATATATATATATATATATATATATATATATATATAGAGAGAGAGAGAGAGAGAGAGAGAGAGAGAGAGAGAGAGGGAACGAGAGGGCTTTGAAGATGGTCACCAGATAGAAATAATACTTTGGAGAAGGTAGCGGCCTCAGGTCTGAGGCCGCTACCTTCTCCAAAGTATTATTTCTATATATATATATATATATATATATATATATATAGCCTGACAGACCCCGAAGTCATGTACTGAAAGGAGTTGATTGATTGATTGTAGGGTTTAACGCGCCGACGCAATGCAGGCGATGAGGCGCACCGTAGTGGAGGGATCCGGATTAATTTTGACCACCTGGGAATCTTTAACGTGCGAAGGAATCTCGAAACACGGGCGTTTTTTTTTTTTTTCTTTTCGCCTCCATCAGAAAAGCAGGCGCCGCGGCCGGGAATCGAACCCGCGACCTCATGCTCAGCAGCACAGTACTGAAAGGATTTACAGTTCAGATAACTGACCATTTGTCGCCTGAGATACACCCTTCCTGCAAAATTAAAAAAAAAAAGGATCTTACTTTACAACTCCGATTTCTGCTAGTTTCTTGTCTATTGCTGATTATTAGAGAGAGAAACAACATTTATAAACGTCCTGAATAGTAATTAAACACATGGACAATAATTTCGGCGTGTGTAGGCATAAAATTATTGTTGCGTATACTGTATACTATGCGAAAACTTTTTTTTTAAAACGCCGGAACTGCTGTTGGCAAGCTTCACTTCTAACGTTTGTGCCGAGACTTAGGTATGAAGTGTATAACGCACTGACTTTCAAGAAATCATGTTCATTTGCTTACTTCCAACACAATCGGTTCACTGAAAAAGGAGTTCATAAATTCGAAAATAGCAGTTTGCCATCGACCGATGGCGAGTGCCCGAAGACGTTCCTCCAGTTTCGACGTGAGCGTAAACGCGATCAGAAATGAAAAGGGCGAAATCAATTTAGGCAGATAAAAACAACATAAGGAAAGAAAGAAAGGGAGATCTCATATTTTCCTACCCCACTGAACATTCTGGACAATCAAACCACCATCTTCCAAGCAGCAATCACAGGGCCTCGGTACGAGCTCGCCATCAAACGAGCCGCGTTCCGAACAGCGTCACAAATGGGCACCGGCGGCTTCTCCGCCGAAAATAGCGCGGACGAGGAGTAATTTTCGAGACTCGCGCAGGCCTACCTTTCTTATCCGTTCTTGTTTTTCTAGTTACACCTAAAACAAAGCTCGCTAGTCCGTCAGTGAACCACTCCAAGAAAAAAAAAAAGAGGAGAAGAAAACGTCAAGTTGTCCTCGCAGATAGCGAGGCACTATATACACCGACCGTTTTCGCATCACTTCCGATACCGCGTAAAGGAGATCGCCTCCAGGCGTTCACGTACGTGGTATACGCTTGATTGCGCCGTGCAGACGAGCATTAGCTGGCCGAGACATCATTCTTGCGCTATAAGTCTCTACAACTTGCACGCACCGCCAAGACGCCTGTCGAATCGGCGTAAAAGCCCGCTATAGCTACCGACTAATCACGTGACCGATCATCTCGCCGTTATTTCGCAAGGCATGCGGGCGCCGAAAACTTCCTCCTCTTCAATAAGGCACCGAACCGGGTTGTACTTTACGTTTCGACACGGCTTGAAAGCGGCCGCTTCCAGCTCGGTACAAATAGGGCGCAGACTACATTTTCAGAAGACAAGAACGACGATACGCGAACATAGTTCCTTTGTCTACTAGCGGGCGCGCGAGAATAACCGCGACGCCTCGCCAAACAAGGTTAGTGCATGTTTGGTGCGCGTGCGCGTATTTATACACTTCCTTCCTGTCCCAGTTCGGAGTTAATGTGTTTGTTTCGCTGCCAGAGAGAGGGGAGGGGAGGGGGTACCTATTGTTTCGCGAAGCTACTGTTGATCCAGTACCTCTACTGGGCTTCCTTCTTTGTCTGGTCTGCCAGGGAAAAAAATGTTTTTGTTATTAGACAGCAGGTTCATGGTGTCAAAATAACACTTCTCTTTATCTGTAAGATTCCTGATCCGCCACTAAATGTACACGCAGCGTTCTAATTAAGGCAGTGTTCTAAAGCCCCAGTCACTTGTAAAGTGTCCTTAATCCACTACACCCTCCCTCCCCCCCCCCCCCCTCTTTGCCGCAGTCAGGGTCTGCGAAAACTACAAGATATCAATTCAGCACCTTTTTTGTCTTTTAATCAGCAACAAAGAATAAGAAAGATACCAATTTTATCGCAAACTTGAAGCAAAAAATTAAAGCCGTTCCACTTAACGTGAAACCTGTCGGAAGTGCAGGGCAGTGATTCGCCATAATGGACTGTAGCGCCGTTATCTGCTCACTGCTACCACCCAATGCAATTCAAATTTCCCGCCTTCGCAGTGCTCGCGCGCCCCCTGCCTGAAACTGCGCCAGCGGGAGTTCTGTTCTCTTTGTGCTTGCTTTTCCTCCCGCACGTGCCGGCGTTGCACTGCCACATTTTTTCGCTTACTATCGCAAAAACCATCCAAACCAGCGTTCCGAACGAAATGAACGAGGGTGCTGCCGGTTAATTACATTTGTTTTGCGTCAAATGTACCTGCAGTTTTCTTTGCCCTAAACAACGGGGAAATGTACAAACGCCAGCGGTTCACGAGTCTCGAGCGCTTATGACTATACACCATTTTCCTTGCTAGAGGTGGGCGCCGCCATTTGCTTTTTCTGACCGGATGCTAGCGCCGTCTATGAAGCGACCGCCGAAACCTCCGCGCTGGGCTGTTAAGTGCTCCGTTCTTTCCGTGCGTCTGCTCGGTAGCCGCGCGTTACCGAGTGAACCGTAGTGGTTTGGCGTTAAGTTAGCGGTTGCAGTGCTTGTGTGTGGGTGTGTTATGTTTTGTTTTCATCATATGCGGACGGATTTTAGGTCTTAATTTGCTGCCAGAGCGAAAATGCCGATCCCGGCTGTTGCGAGCAGCAGTAGCAGTGTGGTGGTGGTGCCCGTGGTGCTCCGCAGTTCCGCGATGCAAACGAACCGGTATGGCACCGACTGACATAGAAATCGATATCGGGGAGTAAATACGTGTTTTCAATGCCACCGTGCTTGTTATGTTCACCGATTAGTCATGTTTACGGAAGCGCGGACGTCGAATGCGAAGCGCGCACAGCATATCTGGGTCACGGTGATCCGTGCTCGCGATGGACTTTCGACGAGGCGATTGCTACGCTGTTGACATTGCAATGTAATATAATCTTTCTTAACTAGACTTATGACAGTTACTGACGAAACGAAATTACCTGGGCGGAAAAATAACACGACCGCACAACCAGACAAATTACTATTCGAAGGTTGAGCCAAAGGGTCGACGTTCGGGCGAGTTAATATTGGTTGATCATGATCGTGATTATTATTGACCTAACTCTGCGCAGCGCATGTGGCCTGTCGCTCGGAGCCCACCTTTGTGAAACCGCTGCTTGCACCACAAATGCGTTACGCGACCAGCAGTAACTGTTTTGTAATTGTAATACTTTAGATCCCGTGACAGCGCAAAAGGATTAGAAGCTTTTCCTTTGACCGCGTTGTGAACAGGTTGAGCTATTTTTCAAATGCAGCGTTCACGCGTATCTTGAGCTGCGTTTCCACATTGGGCTGCCTGCATGCTTATCCTGCTATTGACCAGCAGTGTGCGATGGAGAAAGTTATCCTTTCATATCGTTTGGCAATGTAATGCGTTGGCCTGAAAAAAAGTAAACAAAACGCCGTGATTTTAAAGGTTAGATTAGATGAAAAGGGGATTGTTTAATGCCAATCGGCTGTAATTACCAAGCAATATATGGTATTTTAAATTGACTACAAGGAACCAGAAGTTATTGTAATGTTTTATGGTATCGGCGCTCGTGAAAGATCCCCAGGTGGTCAAAATTAACCCGGAGCTCTCCACTACGGCGCGCCTCATCACCCGGCGTTAAACACCATAATGAATCAATTAATCAATCAACCAATCAATCAATGCTGTATTGTAAAGGATAAAGTTGCTTCTAACATTTCAGGGGGTTCCGTTCCCTGTCGCAGCTTTGCGTGTGATAAATGGATTTTGCTCCGTGTGCTTGCCGTCCAAGTGCACCCAACAAACCCTGGGGTTGGTCGTTGGTACAAAGTCATTGCGATTTATCAACGGCATCCACCAATATCTCAACTCGGTGTGTGTTGGGAAGCGATGCAGCAAAAGCACGCCGCAACCGCACTGCATTTTCTCCAGGCGGTGCCGTGCACATGCGTGCTGTCAGCGACTGTTTCTCGCTTTCTCTGGTTGTTCAATAACCCACCACCGCGCAGTGCTGACCAAGCGACGTTTGCGCCTTGAAAGGCATCGCAGCATTAGCTAAAACAGATGAAAGTTCCGCAAAAAATAAGCACGCGGTGCGAAATACCCCTGAACTACGCAGCGGAGCACACCGCGCCGAGCGATGTTAACAGCCCAGCGCGCACAGGCAACACTGGTCGGCCGCCGAGAGAACTGGTTTGAGAGTATTTTCCTCCTTTCCCGGCTGCTTATGGAAAATGGTGTATATCGAGCGCTTGGCTTTCGAAGCTTCTGGGCTACGCCGCGACGACAGCCGCTACGACGGAACGCCGGGTGCAGCTTTACTCGGGTCCAGAGGGCGAGCTGCGACGACAAGGCGAGCCCCTAAAGTGCTCTGCACTTAATAATTCAAATATTAGAGAAAACAGACGAAGCAGTGGCCACTCCCTAGCCGCTTTCCGGTAGTTTCTCTATGCCGTCCCAGAATATTGTGTGATTTTTGGCGGCCGACGACTTAAACCACCGCTAATGACTGCGTGATTGTTGGGTGACATGTAGTTGCGTTCGGTCGTATCACTTGAATTCTAACATGCGGTTAAGATATTGCTAAAAATGTATTATAGTTTTGGCCCATATTACGTCCCTGCAGAGCAAAATTCGGAAGTTATTTCGCTATTTTCTGTGTTTTTTTTTAATTAAGACACGTCTTTTCTCATTGGGATGTGGGGCCTGCCGAGTTTTTTCCAACAGAACGCAGTCGTATTTCGTCGCCGTGGCCCCTTTAATCAAAGCAAGCCACATACTTAGACGCCAGATCCATTTACCTGGCCGAGCCGTGGCATGCACAGGATAACTTAATCAGGAAAAAATGGTCGCCATCCCGCCCTGCGAAAGTGGATGTCCAGCGAAGCTGTTATAAACCACTACAAATGCTAACGGAGGAGGGTGTGAAATGTTTCTCGTCGTCTCTGCTGGCGTGTCGCTTGCGCTTGGGCTTCTCTGGCTGCAAATGCTGGGTCCTGCCTAGCCTGACGCATGCTCTCGGTGTCTTGGGCAAGACCTTCTCTATCTAGTGATTCTAGTCGTGCCTAGCCTTCAAACATAATCTGCAAGCATAATCTTTACCGGGAACACGGGGGGGGGGGGGGGGCATGGCTCACAGGCGACTTGTTTCGATGCTTGTTTTGTGTTGTTTTTACACGAATACTGAGGTCTATGCTGTATGCCCGATTAGCCTGCCGCATGCGCTCGGCGTCTTAGGCAAGAACTGATAAGTCCTGCATCGGTTTTTTTGTTTACGACACGAAATTTTTCGACCAACTACCGGCTAACAGCTTCGCTGTAAAAAAACCGGCCACGCGTTTATACTACCCGCACGCCCGCCCCATTGCGGCTACCGCACTGCGAGCACTATGGCCGCGCCCCGTTAAAGAAAGGCCCTTTGTCTTCAGTGAGAAAGCTGCCCATTGTCTCAATCGTAACGCACGCCGCTTCGATTTCTCGGCACGGGAGCCGAAGCTCAGAAGTAACTCGGCTGCCAAGCAGGCTGTGGAGAAAGCCCAGTTGGCAAACGAATGACGTGCCGGATATAAAAGCGTTGACCTGCACAATCAGTGCGTGCCCCTTGTAAGACAATGGATGCCTTCGCAACCTGGCCGCTCGCGAAACGCAGGGCGAAGAAGCTGTTCGGCCTGGAGGCATTGCTAAACACTCTGGATAATTGCCTCGCGTAGAAATAAAAGCAATCTCCTTTGTAGTTTTTTTTTCTCCTTCTCGTAATGTACCGAGAAAAGGAGAAGCGATCTACAAGCTTGCGGCTAAACGGTGCCTTTGCAAAGACTGCGTTACTCCGCTAGTGCGTCCTCGGTGGGCCCGTCGAGTGTTATTCAACGAAAGGAGGACAAAATCAACGCTGTCGTGAAGCAAGTGAGTGAGTGAGTGAGCGAGTAAAACGCGGAGACGGAGAGAGAGAAAAGACGGAAATAAATTTATGTCCAAGTTACGGAGGAGCCACACAGAAAACAATATGGTAACTATCGGCCGGGCGGCTGAATGGAAGGACAGACGACAGACAGACAGACAGACAGACAGACAGACAGACAGACAGACAGACAGACAGACAGACAGACAGATTTTCCGCTCTTAGGTAGCCGAAGAGTGACTGTCGTCTTTAAAGGGGCCATGAAGACAGAATAGAAGTTTGGTTTATTTGAAAGACTGCCTTGTCCCGATCGAAATGATGCCAATTTTATCACAAACTGCAAACAAATAATTGCAATATTAAAGAAAACATGCGAAGCAGTGGCGACTCCTTAGCCACTTTCCGGCAACTTTCCTATTACGTCACAGAATCCTGTTTACACGATTGGCGGCCTTCACATGACGTCCTATGACGTCACAAAATCTTTGTGCGATTGACGGCCGCCGAACTAACCCATCGCTAAGGCACATGACTGGGCGATTGTAGTGGGGCCTCTAGTGGCGTTTGATCGCTTCACTTGAATGGTAACGTGCCGTTAACACACTGACAAGTATGTTTATAGTGGGCCTCCTCGGTTTACCAGTCCTGGACGGTCCGCGGACAGCCCATGGACTGCGTTCGGACCGGAAGCCCCATAGGAATACATGGGAAAAACGAGCGCCGGATTGCGTCTTGGGCAGTCCGCGGACGATCCGGGACTGATAATCGAGGAGGCCCAGGGTTAGCCCATATGACGTCACTCCTGCCCATACACGTCACTGCAGCGCGAAATTCGAAAGTTTCTTCAATACTTCTTTCGTTTTTTTTTTTCAGGATAAAGGAAACGTATTTCCTGGATGGAATGGAGCTTAGTGAATTACCAAAGACTAGTTCTTTCAAATTAAACAAAATTGTATTTTGCCTTCAGGGCCCCTTTAAAACCCGAGTGTGTGCGACCTGTATCCACGCATCCTTCCGCCATCGCGGAGGAATGCCCTTCGCCCAATTTGGTTCAAAGTCCCCCTCCACCCGCAAACACCAGCCCGTCTTTTCAGTTGTCTCGAACAACCCAAGCGACTGCTCTATTTCAAAGCGTAGGCGAAAGAAGCGGCCGAGGCTTGAGCGTACCGAGAAAGCGAAGAAGATCGAGTTGTGCCGGGGACCGGCAAGATCAATTGCGATGCACTCGGGCGAACGAGCAACGCAGCCCACCCACCGACAACACCTCTATTCGCGAAATTGTCCCTTTCTCCTCCTTCGCCTCCACTCTGTTCGGGCCCGAATCCGAGTGTGAGATCAATGCTCGGCGAAGTGCCGGATCGACTGCGATTTCGGCTCGGCTCTTACGGACCACCGCCGCAGAAAACAACAACAACAAGGTCAAACAACAACAACAAATCCGAAAAAACAAGTACCCTCGGCGAGCCGCAATCCGTCGTCACCACAGAATTGTAAAGCGGGGACATCGAAGAGGCAACCTGAATGTGGGGCGGCACAGACGGTCCTTATCTCCTCGGCTCCTTTCCGGCGGAGAATTTTTGCCGACTCCGTTGCTTTCTCAATGCCGGTGGTACGAAATAAGGCTCCAGACTGCAGTAGATGACGCAACCTTCAGGCCTTCTCTCAATTGGATGGTGACAGTAATCTTGCCCTTTGAGCTGTCGGATGTTCGCCCCCTTCTTCCGCCAAACAATGGTGGAACGCAACGCAGACAACAGCAACCACGCGTTCCGCTCAGGTTCAATCGTCTCTTACGATTAGGTCGAATTCGATGTGACGTCATCGATATAGGGACAAGGAATACGGTGCCTGAAAGAGAACAGCAGCTAAGGCGAGGAGAAAGCTTCCAGGTTCTGACAGTCCTTGTGGTCCTTACGGTTGGTACTAGCGAGCCATCGCGTGTGGAGCGGATCGAAAGAAAAAAAAAAAACGAACACGGGGAAGAGGATGTTCAGAGAAATAATAGCTACGGGGTTGGACGAAACAACGAGAGGCAACGCAAAGAAAGCGAGAGTGGAGCGGAGGCGAACGAAAACAGGTAATAGACGGGGGAGTTCGAAGCGAGCATCCATTTCAAAGTTCTCCGGCGCCTCTCTCTATTCTGGCCTGCCTGCCTGCTCAAAAGATGGGTGGCTGCCTGCCTGCTTGCCTGCCTATTCAGCCCCGATGCATGTGAATTCGCGGGTGGCTGGCAGGAGAGAGCGGTCCTGGATTGATGCCTGTTTCTTGTTGCTGGGGGAGTTGCAATAGGACAGGAAGGAAGAACGAACGCGCCGGCGATTTTTTATACACAGTAGCGGGACCGCCTTGTTATTGTACGTGGTAGACGGTCCGAAAAGGCCCGCGGCCCTCTGCACGTTGATGGATTCAAACTGCTAGAGACCCGCCGCTGTGGCTCAGTGGCTAAGGCGTTGCGCTGCTGAGCACGAGGACGCGGGTTCGATTCCCGGCCGCGGCGGCTGCTTTTCTGATGGAGGCGAAAAGCAAAAGCGCCGTGTATACGAGATTGCAGTGCACGTTGAAGGTCCCCAGGTGGTCAAAATTAATCCGGAGCCCTCCGCTACGGCGCGCCTCATCGCCTGCGTTGCGTCGGTGCGTTAAACCCTACACTCAATCGATCGATCAAAGTGCTAGAGGGATATCACCTGTACAGGTGTTAGATCGTTGTAACACTACGGTTCGCACGCTAAATTCCTTCTTTCTTTCGAGATGCTGGTCCATCGCCAGTAAAGGACGAATGTTGACTTTCATCCATTTATCAATTTAGACTTACCTTATCACGCACCCTTATGAACGTTTTGAACTTCCTCGTCCCCAAGGGCAGCCATATTATCATTTCGCTGCGCTAGCCCAGATTTAATTGGCGCAGTCCGGCAAATCATCTATCTGCGCATGCTGCAGTTAGAGGATCTTATAACCTGTCCCGCGAAGAAGTACACTGTGCCGCAGTGCGCCATGGTCAGCCGCAACGAGGACGACGAAGCAGAGAGCGACGTACAGCGTTAACTCGCTTGGTTCTGACGCTTTCTCATTTCGGCAGACTTCACAACCTAAAAACTGATTCGTGTCTCAATACATAAAGTAACGTCAGTTACTTTATGTTACTATAAAGTAACTTATGTTACTGTAGTATAGTAAGTAACTTATGTTGCTCTAAAGTAACTCTATTTTTAATAAGCACTGCCATTTATAGCTCAGCAGCGCGGCGCGCGCGAAACCGAAACTATAACCTCGCCGATGAATCCCGGACGCGGCGGGACAACAACACACGATATATTAACCGAAGAAGTAATGTGGAGAGGAGGGGAGACGGGCGCATACAAGCTCGCTTCGCCGAACCCACGTTCTGTGATTGACGCAAATGGCGACCGCGAATCGCTGGCTGCGGGCAGGTCTATAACTTCTCAATATAGCCGGCCCAGCGCAGCATTGCGCTACAGTGGGTTCGCTCGCCGCGCAGGCAGCGATGAAAGTGGCGCCCGACTTCTCCCGGGCAATAACAGCGACAGCGCGCGGGCAGGTCGGTACTGTGTAGCCTGCGTTCCCGAGCGAACGCCACGGCGTGGCTGACAAGGTAATGACGGGGAGTCGTTAGAGAAATCGCTGCCGACGCCGCATGCGGGCTTGGCGCACGCGTACGCAAAGCGGAGATGCGCTATTATGAGGACGCACCGATGTTCATTCCGTAGGCTTTCAATACCTACATTTTCTAGAGGGAAAGCCGTGCTTCAGCGAGCATGCCTTCATGTACCGTGTAGGAACATTCCTCTTGTCCTTGGCATGGCTCGTGAGTAGGCTGAAAAGTTGTCCGTGACTGCAAACAAACTCAGGCTGCGTTGCAATTCGCGGATAGCTTGGTGGACAGCTTAAGAAACAGTCTAACTAGACGTCTAAAGGAATAAGACTTGGAACGGCGCAGCGGTCATGAACGCAACACCAGCGCAGACAAAAACCTCGTAGCAGACATGTTGAGAAATATTATTATCATTATTATTACAAACATTGCGGGATTTCAAAATCAAACTCTTCAAAATCAAACACATTGCGGGATATCAAAATAATCTTTACCGCTAGTAAACTGTACTAAATATTTCAATAAAAGGGCAAGTTAGTTTGTAACAACGTTAATACGCGAAAAGGTGGCGCTGGCGTGGTTTTTAAGTTCAGACAGGAAGGTAGCCTGCATCGTTGCTGACTTCGATGCTGCCTCCTCGAATCAGTCTCCTCGAAGCAGTCTTCCTTGAGTGCTTCGCTCGAATTGGAACGGGGCTTAACATGGCGGACTGTCCACGAAGACGGCAACGAAGCCGTCTAAAGGGTAAATTGGAACGCACCCTCAGTATGATTGCAAAAGATTATTTGAAATTGTTTTATCAGTGGAATAGCTAGCTTTGCAGGAGCGGGTATTGTTCCCCGCTTTTTATTTATCTTTTTTCTTGGTTGGGAGGGGGGGGGGACACAGAATTTTGAAAATGATTAAAAAAAATGTAATAGTGCTGCCCCAAAGATTTATACGTCAGGGAATTTTTAGAAGCTTGAAAAAAAAAATTTACCCCTTTTGTAATTTTGTCTTCAGGAGGGGGAAAAAAGCCATGTTGGTAGCCAAGCCAAGAAGAACAGGAACGTTGCCAGCTATTATGGCGGCATCCACGACGGCACGCGAATGCACTAACAGGTTTCTGCGTAGTACATATTACTGCGAAACTCCGTAGTTCATATTGTGTAGGTACGAGGGAATCGGGAGTTGGCTCGTAGAGTTCGATCCAGGCCACCTTCATGTAGCGTAAATAGTTGGAATTACTTTGCTGGGGATGTCAGCGATAGGGGGATAAATATACGCCAACGAGAAATTGCCTTTAACAACCAACTGTAGCTAAACCCAAGCCTACGGCTAAATTTCGGTATGGAAACCGTGCAGTGAACGCGCATGCGCATTGATGCGCAATATGCATGTGCAGTGAATATACATGCGGAATTAATGCGCATGCGCATTAATTGAGCTGACCAATGCTTGCCCATTGGTCAGCTTTTTTTCCTCATGAATTGTAATCTGCAACTCCCCTGTCTAAGCGACGTACTGTATAGTATGAGGCTGTAAAAGACACGCATTTGTGAATGCTTAAAAGCATTCACAAAATAAAAAGGTGGGCTCTAACGCTTGACGTGTCGCGCTTTCGCAGCCTAACAATAAAAGGCCCTCGGGCCATCATTATCTTTTCCTATCGACGGCTAATATTGTCAGCAAAAGTCTTCCTCGCAACACAGGAAAGTGCAGTAGTGAAGCCGACTTTAAAGTGCAGCACTTTGTGTACAGCGATTCATAGGTACACATGGAGTCATGTGGAGGTATTAATGGCCATAGGGCCATTAATACCTATTAATACCTCCAAATACTTGTCACATCGGGTATTCATATTGTTTCGGTGCCGCTTGGCTCATGTGAACCAGCAAGGTGGCACATACCCACGGAGAGAGTTGCAGCCGTAGATTGAGCAGCGTATTCCTCACCAGTGTTTCGGTGCCATACACAAGTCCGTAAAAATATCAATACTTGTCACCGGCGTAGCGAGGGGGGGGGTGGGGGGGGGGGGGGGGGTGGGAAAGGGGTTGTTTTGGGTGTCAGAACCCCCCCCTCCCCCCCCCCAAAAAAATATTTTTTTTCTGAGCCCTGCAACCCTCTTTTCTCTTTCTTCTCGGACATTTTGGCTTATGTTGTTTACAGACTGAATCGATACATAACAATGTAAAAACAAAAATAAGAAGGGTGTCGGTTTGTTAAAGCCTGAAAATGTCTGTTAATATCTTGGGGCGCACCATTAATTTCTTTTTTTGTTTTGTTTTTGTACCCTCGGCATATAACACCCCTCGAAAAATATTTCTGGGTACGCCACTGGTACCTGTCATATGACTACCTGTCATTTCAGATTGCTTGTATTGGTCCCTAAGGATGGCTTTCCGGCAAAGCGTTTAGCATTATTGTGAAGCTGAATGTAAATGAGTTCGGTGTATAACCGCGCCGCTTATTCATTTATCTAAAAATTCCCGCTTGGAAGTTTGTACAGTTTTTATTACACTACCCCTTCCTTTACCCCCTCGCCTGCCCGTTTTAGTTCATAACGTGAATGACTGTACCAACAATCCGCAACTGAGGTCCCGAGAGAGAGAGAGAGCCAGAGAGAGAGAGAGAGACAGAGAGAGACGGACAGAGAGAGAGAGATGAGAGAGAGAGAGAGAGACAGACAGAGAGAGAGAGGCAGAGAGAGACAGACAGGAGAAGAGAGGAGAGAGAGAACTATCCTTTAACGAAGTCCCTTGCGATATTAGCCCGGGCTAAAATGCCTAACTTTTTGCTACGCCATTTTGATGACGTGATGAAGATGAGGAATGATGTCAAGAACTGGATGCGCACAGAACGGCCAGTTCACAGCGACCGTCTAGCCTGTTGTTGCGGACTCTATCAAGCTTTGTAGACCGTACTCACGTTTGTGGCAAGCCCATTGGTCATAAAGCAGTCCTTAGGTGCATGTCACGAAAGCGTCAGTCCCAAAGCCACTGCTGAGTGACACTCTTTGAGGCACTGAATTGAGCACATTCACAGAGCGTGCTGGAGGTTTATCGCAGATCACATGTGGCAAAATGCCAGCAGGACTCTCCCAGCGGGTAGAAGAAATTTCTACTCGCATACGTTCAATGTCCTATACACGCGCAACTTCCTCTTTAAGATGAAACAAGCGACGTCGCCAGATATAATGTAATCAGGACAGCGCAACTTAGCGATCACACCTTCTACGACTTCACTCGCAGGATCTTGTTGCCTTGGTGGCGTTACGCTACTCTCTCTCTCTCTCTCTCTCTCTCTCTCTCTCTCTCTCTCTCTCTCTCTCTCTCTCTCTCTCTCTCTCTCTCTCTCTCTCGGCGCTCCTGTCAAGCGTGGGCAGCCCATCGCTCAAGCCAGACCGATTGGCCACGCACAAGGAACCGCCGAGGCACAAAGGGACGATGACTGCGCGTCACCAGTTGTCGCGCACGCACGAGCGGACGAGGTGGTTATGCGGCCAGCTCTCCGCGAAGCAAGGAGGCGCGCACGCCGAAAAAGGAACGGCGTAGGTCACTAACCTCACTAACCCCGCTCCCGCGCGCACACTTCTGCCTCTAACCTCCTTCAAACACAATCGAGCCGCCTGCCAGCATGCTCCGTGTAGCTGCAACGCTGCCTTTAAAGCTACGCATCTCGTTTTTGTTAATTCCTCGCTGCACTCCGGGCGTTTGAAAAAACAGAAAAGCCGTACGCATCAAAGAGAGACGGGGCGTGACAAGAGCCCACCTATACTGTCATCACCGCCAGCTGCCAGCTACCGAAGCTT
Organism: Haemaphysalis longicornis; assembly: GCA_013339765.2. Classification (NCBI taxonomy): domain Eukaryota; kingdom Metazoa; phylum Arthropoda; class Arachnida; order Ixodida; family Ixodidae; genus Haemaphysalis; species Haemaphysalis longicornis. The sequence continues at coordinate 47,290,031 of CM023457.1, read as the reverse complement.
TTTCAAAAAGAGAGGGAGCTAGAGGAGCTCGGTGCGACTTTGTTCCGGAGGGGGCGTGTCACGCTGCCTGCGTCCCTCGGGGAGTTGTCGGGGCTCTGCTGTATGGGTTGACTCCGGGCGCGCGATTTGACTCGCGGTTCGGGGGATGCTGTTGCTACACTTGAGAGCGGCGCGAGCGAGACCGGAGCGAATGTGGGTGACAAAGGGAGTGGCGGGGTGGATTCGAGGAGGAGGTACTGCATTTCTGTTTCTTTTTTTGTTGTTGTTGGTACCGTGATTGATTTCGGGACTGTGAATAGAGAAATACATTGGGGAGGGAGCGTTCGAGTGATTCGGCTTGCCGGAGGGTCCGAAGTTGGAAAGTTGGCGGCGGAGGGGTTCTGAGCTACGAGCTGGTGCTGCGTAGTGGGAGAAATAAGGTGGTGGGTGGTCCAGTGCGAAAACTTGGGGCGAACGATCTATAAAACGAGACGCTCATAACGGGCGGCAGAAACGCATTTGGAACTTTCCTGTCCTCTTAGTTTTGAGTCTTGCACGTATGCATTGCAAAAGTTGTTTAACCAGGGAGACGCAAGAAAATTGGCGACGTAGCTCTGGCAGTGCGAAACGAAAAATTGCGCCTCGTTGGTGTAGAAAAGCTGCTACCAGGTTACAGCACAATAATTACAGAAGACGTTTTCATGTATGTAAAACGGGTAATTGCGAAGGCCACTCAGCCAATCACCATCAAATGTGTCGATAGTGATCGAGTATATAGACGCCCTTCCATGCATTTTCTGGAAGTGTCTCTCGCGAATACGCTGGCGAGGCGGAAGCAACAGAAGCGAAAAAAATAACGGTCAGTACGACAGAGCTGTCAGCCCAGTATTCTGGAGAGCCTGTAGCGCTCTTGATCCGGGCAATGCACAGAAATGACACAGCCGTAAGGTTAGCACGACAGACGCTTCAAACTCCGGTGTGGACGGCGAAATAAAATCTGTCGAATCGATAAACGTCTTCTCCGATCAAGCGAGCCTCCGGTACCATTCAAGCGGCCCGGTCGTCTCGCGTGGGCTGGAAACAATGACCGGTCAGTTGCAGCCGCCTTTCAAGGCACGCACACACAGTCTATCATCATCATCATCATCACCACAATCATCATCATCATCATCCCTGGTTGTGCCCACTGCAGGACGAAAGCCCCTCCTAAACACTTCAAGCCACGTCTATCAAGTGCTAGATGAGCACATCCTTTCCCCATAAATTTTCGTACTTTATCCCTCCATCGAGTCCTGTTGCGTTTACGGTAAATTACTGGCAATCGTTCGATAAGTTTCCAGTAAACAAGCTCCCGCTTAGCCGCAGCCCACAAGCTTGAAGTCGTAACGCAAGACAGGTCATAGGTATATACGGCGCAAGACAGGGGGATATGCGTCCCAGGACTACGTCGTCTCGTCAATCGAACACTTCGAACAGCTTCGGCCGTGCAACGGTGGGATGTGCGACAGCCATCATAACGCTGTGACCGGGGATGGACATCACGCAAGCGACTAAAAGTAAATCGAAAAATGGAGGGAAATATAAGTAGAAAAAGTCAGTCAGAGAAGACATAAAATGTACGAAGGCTTACGCAGAATGGAGAGCCAGGCAGGCAGAACAAATAAGGCTGCACCTCCAGCGTGTAGCACAGTTGAACCTCGTTTTAACGAACACTGATGTAGCGAATTATCGGCTATAGCGAACTAAATACGAACTTTGGTTGGTCACACTTCATTCCAATGACACTTATTCTTTTATAACGAACGTGAACTGTGAGTGCCTCGCGCACTGTCGGATGTAACGAAGAAATATTTGACTAGTAGGCTGAGTAGCTGCTCGGAAAAACTCCCGGCGTCCGAAACTGCAGAAGTAGAGAAGGACCCCTTGTTCGTGGACTGGACACTGTGGAAAACTTATCCTGCTCAGTGCTGTGAATAGCCACCAGTCAAAGGTCACATCCTTCCTCGAAAAACTAGGAACGTAGGCCTGTTTCGTGAAATGAGCTTTGTTCTGTTGTAATTGCTCGTTTCATGTTCTGGTTCATTGAACTTGAACTGCCACAAGGGGGAAGATAAGGGATACCTTGTTTATAGAAGGTTCCGAGATTAAACAATGCGTTTTTGTATGAAGGATTTTCGCGGGAGACAGACTACCGATTAGTTTGAACCAATTTATAGCTCTACTGTTACAACGAATATCGGATATAACGAACTAAATTACTGTCCCGATTCTACTTCGTTATAACGAGGTTTCGACTGTATACAGTACTGACCGGGTAGAAATGCCAAGTAAAAGGCAAAAAGCGGAGACTGCTGAGAGAGGGTAGTCGGACGAAGGGGAGGACGGACGGAGGAGGGCGAAACCACTCGGTCGGTCCGGCTCATTCAGCACAGGAAATCACCAATTCGTCGGCAGTGCTGAGCACGACAAACTCCCGCGAGCGCCTCTTGAACCTCCCAGGCTCTGCTGACGCCTCAACTCTCCATTCCCAGCCCGTGCGGAGCTGCTTCTCACCGAGCCCTTCCGCGACCAGTCATGCGACGCTTCCTGTCTCCCCCAAGAAAGAAGCCTGTGCCGTGTTCGGTCGCCGTCGACGTCCCTGTCACGCGCGCCGGTGGGTTCGCGAGCGCTCTTGGAAGAAGCGCGTCTCTTCTTGCGCGGATAATGGGCTGAGCGGGCGAAATACGAGAAAGCGTCGTCTCGATCATTTTCTCACGCAATCGATCGGAAGCGGTAAGGCGACAGGACAGCACTTGGAACATCCCTGATAAAGACGTAAAGCACCAGCAGCTCCTCTCCCTCTCTCTCCTCCCTCTCTCTTTCCTCCCATCTGTGTCCTGTCTGTCTGTCTGTCTGTCTGTCTGTCTGTCTGTCTGTCTGTCTGTCCGTCTGTCTGTCTGTCTGTTGTCTGTCTGTCGTCTGTCTGGTCGTCTGTCTGTCTGGCTGCGTCGGTCCTGTCTGTCTGGCTGCTGTCCCTGTCCTGTCTCCCGGCACACAGCAAAGTTCTCAGAATGCAAAATACGAGATGTCGGTCGCACCGGTTTCCACCAACGTTTCTTTCGCTAGAGGTGAACGAGAAAAAAAAAATGTTTCGCTACAGATTTCAGCTTTCCCAGATCCCACCTACTGCGCTAGCCATGACCGGGGACAGTAGTATATGTGCGCATAAATGCGCACAGACACACAAACACACGCGCAGTCATAGGCAGATGAAATGTGAACACGAAAATATGAACCGAAACACACACAAAAAAATTCAAACATTCTGTTCCTGGATGTCCAATAATGGTGCGCTATTGGTATATTTGGAAAGCCACATTTCCCAACTTTGCTACTGTAATTAAGCCACGCGTCAATTTGACTTGCACGGAAAGAAATGGCGCTCTTTGCGTGTTCTGCTTCATATTCTCGTGTTCGCATTTCGTTCGTCCGTGACTGTACATGTAGGTACACACACGAACGATTACACATACCTGCAACACAAACATACCAGCGCAAGCGCTTCCGCCGGTCTGCGATTCACAATTCTGAACGAACCCGTTCACAAACATCAACGTAACGCTGGCAGGACAAACAGAGCGCTGCACGGAAACACAATTCGCGCCCCTCGGGTCGCTTTTGTGCAACGAACCGAATCGTTCAATGAACGCAACCCGACAGAACTTCCAGTAACAGGAGGAGGCGCACGACGAGGTAGGATGTAACGCTTACAGCTGCGCGCTCACGCCGAGAGAGTAATCGACAGGGCGTGCAAAAGGAAAGCATGACAGGCAGAAAAAAGTCGGCCCAAGAGTGACGAACGCTCGCTCGCACTCTGACAAACCGGAGAGTCGTCTTACACATCCTGCGAATGTGTATACACACACACCCTGCGAAGTCAAACTGCGTGCGCGGGTTCATCAGTGCGGAGATAATAACCGTTTTGTCACGCTAGCCCTCCACCGTGCTCTTTCTTTCCGGCTCGATAATAAAGCATACACGGCCATCCAGCATCGATCGCGCCGCCAAGGGCGAAGCGACAGAAAAGACAAACAACCGTAATTAAAGGCCTCCCCCCTCTCCAGTCGGCGAAAAGGACCTCACTACGCGGAGTACGTGTCAATGTGTTCAAACAAGTTTGGTCCCTCAGCTGCCCTAGGCGCAGCAGCCCCCAGCTGAACGAACGAGCGCTCGCGTCGTGTTTGCGCAGGTAAGTTCCTGCGCGGTCAATGAACGGCAGTAGCGCCAGCGCGCAGCCCTGCGGAACAACATACGGACGTCCCCGTGTGTTTTGCGTCGCAGCGTTGAAGCCGATTCGGAACCTCGCGCTATTCGGGTCAACCTGAAAGGTCGCGTGTTCGAGACGCGTGCCGTCTCCAAATCGGGAGAAGAGGGAACGTAGAGGGGACGATAGAAGAGCAGTTTGGCAAACACTTGCCTGTTCCGAACGCTTCGATGTGTAGCGAGGCGTAAGGACTCGCGAGACGAAGGACCTTGCGGCGATTGTTTGCGCAGCGCGTTGGAGGGCCAATCGAGGGGGGCCATGGAAGGACGTTGCTCTGGCACGAAGCAACTGTGCGAAGGCGTCGCGTGGACGGCAGTGCGCGAATGTGTGCGAACCGCTTGCTTATTGCGCATACCGTACTAGTCGCGAGTTTCGAGATGTGGTCGTTAGAGTGCTGAGCCAAGCGTCCGCTGTGTCTTGGGATTATGAGGGACGTCGCGTGGCTGAGACGAGCTCGAGAGCTGCAGCTCAAAGTTCGGGGGATAGCGAGGAGGGGAATTAGTAACCTCGCGCAGTGAAAACGTTTGCGTAACAGATTTAGACGCGCTCGATTCCAGGAGAGGGGAGAGAGGCGACTCCTCAGTACAGAAGATATGTATGCAAAATAGCTTGCCTGTTTTCCTTTCCTTGAAGCTCTCTTCGCTTCAGGACAGGGCAAAGGTAAGAAAGGAAATGCCCTTGGAGCCAGCTACGCGAGAGGTATAGCGAAAAAGACAGCGTAGGGAAGCCTTGTAACCACGCTCATGGTTCTGTAAGCACCAGAGGAGTGTATGCTGTGAGCAGCGGTCTTCGAAAGGGCTTTTAAAAATGTTCGTTGGGGCTTCAAAATTGTGGACCCGCTGTACACATGAGGGTGTCCGACGGCCCATCAAAACCGGGGTTATTGATGGTTCAAAGACCGTAGATCTGGATAACATTAGTGGATATGCATCTGCACGCGAGGCAACCTACCCTTTCATTGGTGTACCGGCTTTTCTTTTGCCTGTATGTACTTCGTAGACTTATCTGGTGCGTCTTGTCTGACTTGAGTGCTCGCTGTGGTTCGCTGTTTAGTAAGTTAGTGAAATAGGGGACTTGTTGCTTGATTATAAACAAGTTAAGCTCAGTGTTGCGATCTGCTTTGTCCCACAACACGAAAAAAGGTCACGTCAAGGCCCTTGCCTAGCTGTTTGCTGCAGATTTTGTCTCGCTGCTTTATTCAGAATCACAGTGATGATTATGTATAGCTGAAATTTCAATTTGAACAACAGGTTGCAAGCGGCATTGCAGAACACAAGCACACACACACATACACACACATACACACACACATACACACACACATGCACACACACACACGCACGCACACACACACAGACACACACACGCGCGCATGCACGCACGCACACACACGCGCACACACACACACACACGGACGCACGCACGCACACACACAAATTGTTCGCTATGTATTACAACACCGCGCAATCTCACCTTCCGAGAAACTCGCCGTCCTCGATCCGTCACCTCGAGCACGCTTTCAATCCGACGAGGCTGGAACCAAATCAGCTTATGTGGGAACCACGGGGCTAAAACAATGAAGGCTCGAATCTCTAAACGAGCTGCAGGCGCGTCGTACGGGCGACGCTAATAAGGGTCATCTCTCAAGGCGACACGCTCTAAACACGGCGGGGGACAAACCGGTGCTGTATAAATGGTGCCCCGAGAAGGACGTCCGCGCGTATAACAAAGAAGAAAAAAATGAAAACTGAAGAGGGCGGCAAGGTCAAAGCGCGAGCGCGTGAAAACGAGACTGGCATTGCTTTGTTCTCGCCTACTTCTAAATTCTACAACAAAAAAAAACAGCACTCGCTAATGCGTTTGTTTCAGTTTTTGTACTGGAAAACGGTGTAGGCTGCCTCTTACACCACGAACTAGACGTAAGCCGCGTGAGAATGACGGTTTGTGTAGACTCCGGATGTACTCGCGCGTTTACGCATCAGCCGCAGCTTTGCGGAAGAGGAATCTGTCTCTGACGTATGATTTATTTATTTATTTATTTTATTATTTATTTTTATTTTTTTCAAATGCACGCGTGGCCCAACAGGCATTAGATAGGAGTGGTACAAGAAGGGTAAAGAATCAGCTGGCAACATCGAGCTCTGAGCGGTTGTGACAAATAATTAAAAAAAAAAACGCTTCGACTAAGAGAAGAAAAAAAAAGTGCCCAGCATAGAGAGAAGTTGTCGAGTTTTATGAAATGTACTTTTGCGCAGTTAGTATTTAGTGACAAGGCTAACTGCATGCTAAATACTGCGTTCGAAAGGTGTTTCAGTAGGTTCCTGAGAAACGCAAATCATTTCTTTAGCTGCTATCCCGTTAGTCACGTGACGCATTGTTTGTCAGGAAAATTGGCTTCATAAAGCTCGAGTTCCGTTTAGCCCCTGCTTCGCACAATTGTATACGGCCGGTTATGTGTGCGGATCAATTAAGAGAGACAAAACACTCTTCATAATTGTAGGAATCGAACTAAACCTCCACAGTTATAACGGATCCCAAGTGTTCTCCCCTCATTAAATAGACTGTAAACGATGGTAAAAAAACAAACTCGCTTTGCCCTGACTGCGCCCTTAAGAAAAGGATTCTAGAAGTCCTCTATACAATAATAAATCAATGTTTCAAACATCTTACTGCGTAATAGCCCGCCTGGATCGATACCTAACAAATGTCTCATCGACTTAAGCGTGCTAAATCCTACAGGGACATCTAAACTTTCTCTTTTGTTTGGTATGAGAATGAATGCGCTACGATCACTTCGTACTGAATGCGGTAAAGCCAGCTTTACAATAACCAAGCTTTACAGCAAGCTTTTAAAGTCGGCTTCACTGCTTTATATAACTGCATTGCTAGGAAGACATTGTCTTTGGGGGATTTAAGCAACGATATCAAAATATGAAGGCGTAACATAATCTTTTGAATCTCCCGCCAGGCAGAAATTCGCCGACGTGTTCCACCCACGCTGTTTGAGAGAGAGGGAGGAATTTTATTGAAATGAAAAAAAAAACACAGAAAGGTCGGCCTGATGGTAGTATATCTGGCCAGCTATTCTGTGCGTTGGAAGGGAAAGGGGAGGAAAGAGCGTGGATAGAGGACGAGAGAGATGAAGATGGCGGAGAAATGAATAAATGGCTATGTACAGAAGATGCCTATACTTATACCGTGCATGTGTTAAAGTTCAGCCGGGACGGGCCTCAACTACAATATCGCTGAGATGCCGCTGCTGCGCAGAAATGTCTGCGCAGCTTTAATGCATTGTGGGAACGCTGTTTGATTGCGCGGATAAGGGGGTGCAGCGTTTTCCGCCAATTCAGCCAAGCAACGCATGATGGTCACGTATTGTAGCTCTCACAGACAGAAACATATGACGCAGAAAAGGAAGTTGTTAACTCTCAGATTTTTAACGACGTCCTTATCGCTTAGAGATCACATTCACTACATTGACCACCTTCTCAGACGTCGATGTGGACATTTCTTCGGCCCCTAAATAGCGTTTCTTCTTTCCCTAAGGGACCCCCGTGTTGTAATAAGCGAAATGCAGCTGCTAGGCGCAGAACGGGCTTCTCAGCGAAGGTAGCATTTCGTGCCAAGCGAAAGTAAAATAACGGAAAAAAAGAACGCATGGGTGACCGCGGCGGCGAAAGAAAAAAATAAGGAGAAACACCCTAAATTGGCCTCGGAGCGTTGTACAGACTGCGCCTCTTAGAACAGCTCCTTGCTGGCGGCGGATGTTGTAACCGAGTAGGCAGTATAATAAGGGAGCCGGTTATTTATCACGACCTTAATGGCGTCGCGCTCGGCCAAGGCGCCGACGGAGAGTGTCAAAGAACGCCTCTGTGTGCCAACCACGCAACACCTGGTAAAAAGAAAAAGAAAGAAAGAAAGAAAGAAAGGAAAGAAAGAAAGAAAGAAAGAAAGAAAGAAAGAAAGAAAGAAAGAAAGAAAGAAAGAGGTGCAGTGCATATATACATACAGCGTTCACGTTACCGCAAAAGACTCCTCCTTCGACCAAACTACGCCTTGAGAGATGTTTCGATGAAAGAAAGAAAGAAAGAGAAAGAAAGAAAGAAAGAAAGAAAGAAAGAAAGAAAGGAAAAGAAAACACGGAGATTGAGTGTATATACACCGACGTTCACGTTATAGCAAAGGGCTCCATTTTAGACCAATCCGCGCTCTTCGCGGCCTTATACGAAATATACACGTAAACGGACGTCTGTGGTCGGTCCTGTCCCAGGCCGATTTCACTTTCTTATTTTCTGATTTGTCAAGCTGCTATTACCAGAGCTATCCCACACTGCTTCGGCAGCACGATGGGTTTGTCTCACCTCCTCAGCGTGTTATCTCGATTTGTTTCACCGCCGAACACGAGATCGCGTGGCTCGAAGCGATAGGAGAGTGGCGCAACGCCTCGAGCAGTTGAAGTGTTTCCGCGTGCTCCCCGTAGGCAGTGTCTCAGAAAAAGGGACGGTGTTATCTTTCGATCGTGTCCGGCGGTGTTTCCCCGGAGCCATCCAGTCGTCTGCTGCGACGGCTTATCGCGAGAGATGCTTGTACCTGCCACAGGAACGACGCTGCGGGAATGCTAATTGACCCGGGGTTCGACGCTCCTGCCCGAACGGAGCGCAGCGCTAATTTGTATCTGGAGGGGGCACGTCTACTGAGATTCTGAGGAAGACATCTCTGGGTCCGTTGGTATAAACGGTTAACAAGCGGCATGAGCGTTGGCTGTGTCGCGATAAGCAAAATGGAGCGATTTTAACACGAAAGCGTTTTATGCCCGGGTACACCAAGATCGCACTCACGTTATATCCGTCACGGAAGTGACGTCACCAGAAAAAGTGCCATTGACGCTGCGGCGCCCCGATTCGAGCCCATGCCCAATCGAGCCCTCTCGCCGCAACGGGAGGTACGTGGCGCTTTAACGACTGGGCTGTGAGCGGAGACGTGAGCAGCTCTACGAAACCGCCTGATGTCCTTCCCTATGACTCATTGAGATGGTGCTGCCGTCTAGGAGAGGCGAAGCGAAGTAGCGCATCATGACCACGGCCGTCGACTCTCCTCCTCCCGCAAGGGGGAGCGCGGGAGGAGGAGAGTCGACGGCCGTGGTCATGACGCTGAATGAGCACCGACAGTTGGCGTCTCGATGCCAGCGCCTTCATGTACGGGGACGCGCAGTGAATTGATGCACCCTCCGCTGTGGCGTTGTTCCCATGACCGTTGTGTTTCAAGCTGCTGTTTCTGTGCATGTCATTTTTGGTTTTGTTGTCCCGGAGTAAACCGGTTATTATTTTCGTTTGTTTCTTGCGTGTCGGCGTCACTTCGTCTGCCGGGGTCAGGCTCGCAAACCCTTCGCACATGAAGGAGGTTCCTTTAACATTCAACTGCTCCTGTGAAGGTTCATTTCACTTTCGTGTTTTACCGATTCCTATGAAAGAGGGATCAACCATATTTTTTTCTAAAACGCCGGCTCTGTTTTAATTTTATTTTAAACGTGGGAGGTTTTACGGGCTGAAGCTACACCTGCGGGCAATGAGGCGCACCGTAGTGGAGTGCTACGGATTAATTTCTACCACCTGGAGGGTTATTTAGCGTGTGCCGGAATACGCGCACACGGGCGCTCTCGTTCTTTGCCGCCATCAGAATACCGGCCGCCGCGGTCGGGGTCGAACCCGTGACTTCGGGTTGAGCAGCACAGAGGGAGGCTGCGTTTTAAAAGAAACTGATGCTTTAACTTCTGTACTTGTAAGGCAGAGCCTTTTGCGACGCTGGAAGCATATGTTTTCGTCTTGTTGCTTCATTACTAAAGTTTATTTGTTTGAACTTAGAATATTATTTCTTTTTTTTTCTTCATTCAGAACATTCATTATGTGAAAAGTATAGGACCAGTTTTTGATATCGAACTGGCTTTATTAACTGGACAAACGTTATTGCGCCCGCTTGAACCATTTTAAGACCAGAGCAGTTACTGCAAACGTTCCGTGGAAGACAGCGTGAGTAGAGCGACTCTCTCTCTCTCAGCACGAAGAACGCGCACCACTTTGGCTTGTCGGAAACCCGTACCTCGCACTTGGTGGTCGGAAAAACATTCACGGCCCCTCAGGCCGGTAGTTGGCGGTGATTTACATTGCGAGGGTGGTTGGGGTAGAACGTGCTCCAGAAGTCGTTTCATGCGCTGGCGATTGACGCTTTACCGTAATTTTTATGTTTCTCATCCAGAGCGAATTCCCCGCAGCCCTTGCAAATTACGTTTCCTATATCTGTGATGGGTATCCCCTTGGTCCCCACCCACCATGATTCGCTATTATTACTCTACTTCTATAATATCTATAGGTGGCGGGAGCATGGTTTCGGTTTCTAAAAAAAACTACTGGCATGTTTAAAAAGGAGTACTATAGCTTTTATCGCTGGAACGGGACCTAAATGTAACAACGTCAGCAACAAAATATTCATAACGCACTTTGTTCAGAAAGGCTTTGCAATAGGCTAATTGATTGATTGATTGTAGGGTTTAACGCACCGACGCAACGCAGGCGATGAGGCGCGCCGTAGTGGAGGGCTCCGGATTAATTTTGACCGCCTGGGGATCTTTAACGTGCGCCTAAATCTTGTACACACGGGCGTTTTTGCTTTTCGCCTCCATCAGAAAAGCGGCCGCCGCGGCCGGGAATCGAACCCGCGACCCGCAATAGGATATTTGGTGTTCGAACATCTTGAAGAGTTTATGTGCGCTGTGAGACACTAAGACATACGACGGACGGGAACAAGGAATACATACAAGATGAAGCGTAACCTTAGCTTCAGGGGGCGAAATTATTAACAATTCCTTTGGAGGTCGCAATGTTTGGAAATAAATTGCTCTGTTTTGCTGCCAGCGTTGCCATGAAGGCTTATATGCCAATCGAAAAAAAAAGGTCGTTCGGATGCCATCTCAGACGACGGCTTCCAGGTAATCTTGAGAACAGGGGCTCCAAGCTCGACATCCTTTTGGCGCGTAGCGAATCGCGATCAGTCGCGCTTCTTTCACATGCAGTCTTGCGAAACTGCGGCTGCAGCAACTGATGACAGCCACCCGACGTGAACATTTGAGGTAGGTGTGGTCGATTTCGACTTGTCACGCCGTTGCGAGGCGATACGCGTTAGTTCGCAGAAACTCCCCGTGACTCCAGGAGCCGCGGTGCACTAGTCATTTGTCTTGATTGAAGACCGAGAAGCCGTAGAAGCGTGCAGCCTCTGATGCTTCCAGTCATTAAACGAGCGCGCTGAAGCGTTCAGCCAAGATACGGGCGTTACGACACGGCTGAGGAATTCCTCCACAAGTGCAAAGGTATTAATACCTGACACGAAATCGTGAATAACCGGGCTCGTCTGTAGGTTGAGCCAATCTTCTTATTTATTTTTATTTATTTCTCAAGAAAAAAAAGGCAAATAAATTTTTGCCGTAACTAAAAACCCGCACAACGCGGAACATTTCAAACGTCTCGCGGCAGCAAAACTAGGGTCTATAGACGGAGGAAATCGCCGCTTAAATCAGCGACGCGAGCAGCCCGCAGACGTCAAGTTTTGACGACGTCACGCTTTACAGCCGCATCGCGAATTCGCTCGCCCGTATACATGCCGCCATACACCCGGCACCTTAAACTGTTTTCCGCCGATCCTCGCTTTCACGGGGACTAGTACTATAGCGCATATTTACTGGTGTACAAGGGTGGCGGAGATGCTCGAACAGCAACGCTTCGCAGACGAAGCGACTCGAATCGAGTGCATAGAGCAGAACGGGTCGTGCCGCCTTCCTGAAACGCGCCAACGAAGGCCCCGTGTGGCCACGGCGACCCTCCTTTTCAGGTCGTTTTCCTGTTAAACCGCTCACTAGGGAACACGAGCATATGCGGGTCACGTATGAGATCCATCAGCCGCTGACAGCTCGCCAATCAACGCCGCGGACGGAGACCACCCGCCGACCGCTCGTGCGCGTGCTAGTATGCATGCGCTCGCGTCTCTCTCTCTCTCTCTCTCTCTCTGCGCGCGTTCGTGTGCGTGTGTTATATTACTAACGCAGGCAAGGTGGTATTTGCTATCACCCCGATTCAAAAGGGAAGCCTATAGCCATAGTCATGTTCCGGAAGTAACTGCGAGAAAGAGAAAGAGAGAGAGAGAAAAAAAATTAATTAGCCCAAAAGTGAAGTGGAACCCTAGTCCGGAAATTCATGCGTGGCCCTAGTCGTCTTTGCCCGTATCACCAGGAGGGTCTGGTCCTCCAGTTAACAGCTGGTCAACGGTGTCTCCCACAGCTCAAGAAAAAAAAATGGCAGCATCTCCACTCCGTGGATGATGGCGAGGATGCGGAGTACGGGTACTCGAAATGACATCCAAGTTGTGCCCCGACCGTCATTCGATTTGAGCCGTGAGTTGCACCTTGATTATTCCCTAAATGAAACTGCAACTCACGGCTCAAACCGAATTTCGCTTGATTTTCGCTTGATGGTGGTGTGCGCCCGGATGGACGCGTACGGACATTGGGAGGTCCTAAGGTACTCCGCACCGTTACAGGCGAGGAAGTAAGCCGTTTGACTTTCGGGTGCTAACTCACGGTCGTAGCCCAATGGATAACGACGACTGACACTAACTCTGCCTGGTCTACCAGACACAGGCTCGAATCCTGCCGGTGCATGTGTGAATTTTCGCGATTGTAAATGGTATGCGCACGGACGCGGACGGACATTGTGCGGTCCTAAGGTACTTCGCACCTAAAAACGGGTGGAGACGGCTGGGTTGCAAAACCTCTCCCGTCTTGCGTGTTTATTTATATGTCGTAGCATCTTATCTAATAATCACCTTCATTCGTTCCAACATCCTTATTTTTACTTATATTCATGCATTCCGTCCCACTGTGCGGCAGACGTTTTGTCATCACTGGCGCTGGTTCTTCTGTCGGTGGCTGAAAATCTTTTAGAAGCCCCCTTCACATTCTGCACTGTAAGCTTCATCTCCGACTGTAGTGTAGAACGATTCCCAACTCCTATACCCGGCTGCCGTGTAATCACGTAAGCCGATAAAATTTCCCGGTGTCCCGGCTGTATACACATCAGTTCGCGCTCGGCAAAGTTCTCCCTTGCCAGATTTCCTTTGGGCTAATGGTACCACCCCCCAACGCGATTCATCACCGTCAAGACTGGAGTGGTGGCGAGAGACGACAGTTAGATTGCCCACAGCGCACAACGCAGTCCACGAGAGAGAAAAAAATATTTTCAGGAACGTCAGACGTGTAAAGAATCAACCTGAAGAGGTGTACTAACCAAAGGAAATTTCAAAACCAAGGCAATTCATTTATTTTTTAAAAATGAAGGACTAAGAAATACCAGTTGGAACTTGAATGGAGACGAACGAAGACGATGTCAGATGACGGCGACTGAAGAAAAAATATATCATGAAAAGGACAAACTAAAACGAAAAACAAAAAGGTGCTATGAACGAGGAACTAAGAAACAACAACCAACGGAGAGCGTCGGGAGCCAACCTAACAACTTGGTGTATGCTTAAATTAGTTGCAAGCCGTGTATACCTGCACGCAGTGTGCAAATAACAAGCTTTCACATGGCGCAAGAGTTGCGAAGAAGCATAAAGTAAGCCTAAAAGTGTGGCATACTACATAAGGGAGTGGAGTTATATTGTTATTCACAAAAAAAAAACAACGCGAGACACCACAAAACCTTGTGATCATTATTAATAATAATAATAATAATAATAGTAATAATAATAATGATGATGATGATGATGATGATGGGGAGGAGGAGGAGAAGAAGAAGAAGAAGAACTAGAAACACAGTCGAAAACGAAGTATATAGGGTGCAGCAAAGTAGGCATTTCCTGACAGGAGCTCATGTGAAGACGGAAGACGGAAAAGTACATTCAAAGGAACGAACGAGATCAAAAACTAAAAGGAAAGGAGGAAAGAAAGAGTAAGACAGCTCGCGGCGATCACGCAAGCAGTCTATTCCTGAGGCGAGAATAGGCCGGTTGCAAGGCCTGTCGACTCGATACACTGGCACAGAACGGGTCGATACGCGAAGCTCCTTTGAATACGCGCCCGTCACAAAGGAGCCGGGCGGAGTAAGGCGTACGCGGTGTTGCCAGCGCAAATCCCCAGCAGGGATGAGCCGAGAACGAAGAGGCAGGCAGGGAGGCTGCGGCGGAGGAAGTGTCGTGCGCGCGCTAATCCAATTTGACCTCGACGTCTCTCGCATCATCCATATCAATCTAGCAGTGTAGGCTGAGCTACTCGTGGCGTGCGCACCGTTGCGTTCGCCAAGAAAGGCAGGCCACGCAAAAAAAAAAAAGAACGAGCAAAAAAAAAACTTATTACATACCGCTGTGCTGGCTACTTACAGCTTGACTTGATGGAAGAACGCGATTCTGCGTACTGTCTCGAGGTGTTTTTCCTATTTTTAGAGTTTACGATTTCTTAATAAAACTTGCTGCTGGGCTAGTTGGTTCATGATCATAACAACTGGGATTAGCGCTTTAAAGAACAGGACACACGTAAGAATAAATGGACAGTACTGGCGCTGACAGGACTGACGGCAAGCGCCAGTCCTGTCCGTTTTTTTTACGTGTGTCCTGTTCTTTAAAGCGCTAATCCCAGTTGTTATGACTACGATTTCTTGTTTACAAAGTAGTTTATAGGGCTGCTTCGATCGTGTTTCTTTCCAGTGGTGCTGGTAGAAACGTATACAAACGTCGCGCTCGTTCTTCTGGTCGATATCGAAGTGATTTTATAACAACTTCGCTGTGTCAAGATCCGATTTTTCCATAAATGATGCACACTTTCTTTTTAGAGCCCTTTCCGAGAGCCAGGCAACATTTTTACGACTTAGATTTTTTTAATTTTACGCAGTGTTAAACGACCCGACTATTTTGGTCGCGCCAAAAATAACGACTTAATCCAGAGTAACGAATGGTAAATATTGCACTCTAGGTGAACGCCAATATCTCGGTATGCAGTAGTGGTTATCAAATATTCAAGTTTCCAAGAAGAAATAAAGTAGAAAGAAATCAATGGGAAAACACTGCGCTTCAAAACGATTCCTGATGAAGCAGATACAGACTGTGTCGCTACCTCGACCCTTAATTTTTCTCTCGCGTGCGCGCACACTGCAGTAATTACCGTTTTTCTTCTAATGTCCAGCACACGCCTTTACGTTTATCCCTTCGAAAAAGAAAAAAGAAAACATGTCGCCCATATCAGTCGCGTCTGTTTCGCGATGCCACACGCGAAGGCTTTCTTTCTCCATTCAGTTGCCCTCGCTGCGGCATTTCATCGCGGCTACAATTTGGAACAGCTCAACAAACACTCCGCTAAAAATGGCGTCCGCGACAGCGCTCACAATTGGCGTCCGCGACAGGACCTTGAGGAAAAAAAACCGAAAGTCAGGAGCGACAGCTGCGTTTTCGGAACCCGTTTTACGCCTCCGACACGCGAGAAAGTCGTCCACGAGCTTTGAAAAGAAATAAACAGAAGAAAAAGTGCTTCGCTAATAACAGGTCTTCTTTTGGCCACCAATCATAATGACCCCGATGCTCGACAATCGCTGGCGGGTCGTTCTCGTCTGAAGCGGTGACAACTAAAAGCGATCCGAATGTATAGCTGCGGGGAGTGCAAGACACTGCCCCCTGCTACAGAAGGGGCCGTAAACAAGAATTAAAGGCTGCTACATGAAGCTAGAGAGAGAGAGAGAGAGAGAGAGAGAGAGAGAGAGAGAGAGAGAGAGAGAGTTGGTGGATGGGCCATTCGACGCGAGCGTTTATTATGCAGGCTGTCAACGCCGCTCGGACTGGCTGTCCTTGTCATCAGGCCGCCTATTTACCTGTCACTGCTGGGGGCGTCACTAAGAGGACTAGAAATGGCTTCGTCTTCTCTGCACTCCATTGTTACAATTGATATTGGATCAAAGCAGGCAATTGCTGTTGTGCTGACGTTTTGCGACGAACGAATGGCTTCTATAGGTTGTTCAGAAATAATTGTACCAAAGAAATAAATGCTGCACACAGTAACTAGGTGTGCTCTGTTTTACGCAGTCTATCTCTTTCTGCATCAAACAAATGTTTGCTCGTTCATTCACACCCCAATTGAGAGGTTAGCTTTACGTTTACTGAACTCATGGCGTAGCTCATTTTTTCCTTCGCCGGCAATCTTAAAACCAACAATAGACTATATAAAATTCATTCAGCGGAACTCAATTAGCGACTAATCACTCTAGCCTTCACCGACATCTCGACTTTTCCAACACCTCGTTAACTGCCGCGCCAGAGATGCGATCGGGGACTCAACGTCCGCACCCGTAATTACTGCGCCAAGAGCCGCGGTTATCAACAACGCCCAATACGCGTATACGAAAACCGCCGAGTCGTCCATCTTGACGTGTAACGGCACAGACTACACGACACCCGTGCACCGTTACTCACAAAACGATTCGCGACGCCCACTCTATAAAGCCTCCAAGCGGAAGCATTTTTCTCTCCGCAAAATCGGCGAGAAAATATGAACAGCGTCTCTTCCCGGTTTCAATCGCTCACATGGGAGCGGCCCGCGAGCGAAGCGGTCAAAGTTAAATCATGAACGGGGCGGCGCCGAGCGAACCCGTTGCACGGCGCCAGCGTCAATACCATATTACATCCCCCCCTCCGCCCGTTCAGCGTTTCCAGGTGTACGCATCCACCTCCTTCGATAACTCGGTGCCGACGACGCTCTCTCTCGAAGCCGGAAGCGTCGAATCGACGCGTTTTGATCAGCCAGCTTCGGCAGAAGCAGCTCCCCGGCATCCTACGTGGCGGCGACGGCAGGCATGCGTGCGGACACAGAGCCTGTAATTCAGTTAGGATCGGAAGAGAGGAAGATGGAGGAGGAGGAGGAGGAGAGAAGGGGGCTGATTGCGCACCCTTGTCGGGCGCTCTCACTGCATCGCGGCGGCGCCCAAGGAGCGACTGACCAGCGCCGACCGGTGGGGCAGCTTTGGGTGCCCCTGTAAGAAGCAGCCGCCGAAGAGGCGCCGCAGTTGCCGCGTTTGCCGGCGTGTAGGCGACGTCGGTGACGCAACGTTAGAGGGGCTAGCGCGCGACCTTGGGACTCTGCTTCCTCTGTTCTTGATCATAGTATTGGTTCGTTACAACAACTGTTGACACGAACTGTTCGCAGTGGCTAGCAAACATTTGTCAGGTCTTGTTTATTTTGTGTGTTTAGTAATGATGACGTTTGGAGTTTAATGGCGCAAGGCCGACTAAGGGGCAAAGAGCGCCGAACAATAGTGATTACATGAAAGTGTGTTTAGTAATCAAAGCAGCATTATGGGTACAAAGGCCCTTAAATGACAAGGTTTCCGGAAGTGTACAGCCAGGTGTACCTTATGCCAGACCCTGTACATAAAGGTACATGCCTATACCCTTGGCGACATGTACATTTACGTACACGTACACATCTGTACACAAGGGTACCGGCATTCATGCACAGGGCCTGTACACAAGGGCTCTGTACATGACCTTATGTACAGGGACATAGGGGCCTGTCCATAATGCATCCTCCCTCCGTTTTTTGCATATCAAACTTAGGTCCCAAAATTTACCAACCCTTCTTATTAAAGACAGTTCAGAGAAGGGTGAAAGCTTTCTCGCATCAAAAGGGAGTCAAAAGTGCGCCCGAACTTTGCTGAATGAATGTGCAGTGCGTCCAATCGATCGTCAAACGTTCAAATTCACAAATCGCGAACGAAGAGCGAACCCATGCGACGACTTTTCGCGCGCTAAGCAAATGAATCTACGAAATATCTAAATTTACACCGATGCGTGGTGTATGAGATCAAGGTATACTATTTTACTACTTCTTCATGATCGATGCGTGCATTGTCTCATCTAGAAGCGTTCCTCTACTAACCGTTTTGACACAATGGAGGCCCGGTTTCACGCAGCGCGCCGTGTGTCTGGAGATATTATCCGAGCTCCTTGGGTCGACCAACGGGTGTATGGGGAAATGCATTCGTTTTTTGACAGAACGCCATCGGATCCACTAAGAGCCTTAACTTTAAAAAACTGTGGTTGATTTCTCTGTCATAGGAATCGGTAAAACACGAAAGTGCAACTTGCAGCGAAATCTAGCAGCTGAGCACGATTTGCGGGTCGGCGGCTGTCTCGTGGGTGTGCTTGGTGAGCGACGTCCTGCTGGCGGGTCGCTTCGGCGACAGGTGTACTGGCGTCATTTCCGTGACGGATATGACGTCACTGAACTCTTGGTGTATCCCGGCATAAAACACTTTCGTGTTAAAATATAAAACCCTGAAAACAAAAACCCTGAGTATAACGTACTCTTTAGTACTAAAGGTTGCTTCCCCACAAGAAGACCCTGTGTGCAGGGTGCACCCTTTACAGGCCGCTTGCTTCGTTGTACTGGCGTCACTTCCGAGACGGATATGACGTCAGTCAAATCTTTGTGTATCCGGGAATAAAACACTTTCGTGTTAAAAATATGTCATTCAATCGAAAGTTTCCTCATTAGGCCAAAATATTCAACATTTGCAACAACTGGCCCGGCCTGACTTGCAGCGTCCGCACCTCAAGTCACGGGCGTAACAATCGCGCAAACACGGTATCATTTCCGCAGCATGCGGCGGCATCGATGATGACCAGGAGCGCGCTGCCACGTACGAGAGGCGCGCCGGGCGCGCTTAACAGCGAAGCACGCGAGAAGACAGGTCCGGCGGGATCATCCCTCTATTCAGCGCGCGACGTGGAGCGAAGGCATCGGCTGCTGCATTAGGAGCCGCTCACGATATACGCAGGCCCTCCTCCTCCCGCTGCTCCTCGCTGCTTGGTGAGCCGCCGCGCGTTTATCGTGTATCGAGCAGCGCCGAGAGCCGTTCTGAATTTATGAATTATTATAAGCCCGGAAGACCTTTGGTGGCGCCCGGGGAACGGAGATTGCGGGGAAATTGATCTTCTTGCCGCGCGGATATGAGAAGCTATACGGGGGAAAACGCGGTTTTAATGACATCTGAGTGGCCTTGGATGTGATACGGATGATAAAGGAGCGCGGCTTGTTCTCTCTTTCGCTTGGGCATGTGAAATTTGCGCAACTGCGACTGCAGAAGTGTTTCAGAGATCGCGTTGCGAGTTCGTTTCGGACTCTGAGTGGGCCTGGTCAGACTGGCGACTTGCGCCGCCTTTGCCCGAAAGGAAGAACAAAAACGTCACGGTCTCAGACATTCGCTACTTATGAGGCAAGCAAGGATGCCGCCAGAGAATCAAACGTTTACTTATTTGTTCCAGCCGTCTTTATACAGCAGCTCCTCATTACAAGCGGCACGAAAAAACAACAAAAAGGCAAGGAAAAAGCAAAAACAACATATTCCACGAGATAAACCTTTTTCTCCGCTTCCGATTTCTTGGAGCTTCGTTGATGTTGTCTTTAGAAGTGTAAGCTCGGTATAATATATATATATATATATATATATATATATATATATAATATATATAATATTATATATATAATATATATATATATATGAAGAAGAGAGAGAGGAGAGGAGAGAGAGAGCATAGGGACTTATTGTTTCCCTGTTGCTCATATCCGTGCATGCCATCGCCATTATCATCAGCAAATAATAATAATCTCCCCTCTCCCCGACAGCTAAGGAGGTCTGAGCTCGGCGATCTAATACAGGTCTTCTCCGGAAACTCCGCTCTCATCGATATATCTATATATATATATATATATATATATATATATATATATTATATATATATATTATATTATATATATATATAATAATAGATAGAGATGAGAGAGAGAGAGAGTACAAATGCGAGTCTGCGCCAATCTCTCGCAGAAGAAACTTTCGATCCACCTGGTTTCCTTCGAGACGCGGAATCCGGCTCCCATGCAATTAGGAAGACGCCGGAGTGGACGCGGTTGCGACAGGCAGTGGACGGTCGGCGCGACGCCCACGTTTCCAGGATTAATGAGCGCCGTTCCTATCGGTCGCAGCAGACTTCGTCGCCCGTGCCGTCCACCGACACGTTGCGTCATTAGACGACGCCGGTTGGGTGTCCACGCAGCCAAAAGCCAGACTATGCGCCCTACAAGAAAAGAAACTCGCCGGCCCAAGTTTCTTCCAATCTCCCGCTAATGCAATCTTCTGCTAATGCTCCGTTGGGTTAATGTTTGGTTTAGCTCTGGTTCGAATTTGCCGCTCTTTCGAGACCCCACTCCTTGTCTAGACAGCGTCAAGAGGGGGTGAACCTGGAGCATATAGTTACTCGCTGCTTATCAGGCTAATCTGTAGCTTCCTATAAAATATATATATTTTTGCATTTTATGGGATTTTTTGACATTTTGGTGTTAGGCTATATGCGCACAGTAGTGGAGGCAGCGGATTAATTTTCACCTCCTGCGGATCTTTATGTACGCCGAAATCTTTCCATACAAATTGTTTACTTCGAAAGAAGCTAGCACGGATCGTATTTATAATTTGGGTGTATAACAGAAAAACTCGCAAAAAAATGAGAACCATGTACGCGACGCTCGGGACAAATCTCACGTTGTCTGGGTACCGTTAAATGGGAGATGCTTTTCGCCTGCGGCCCGTTTCTCCCATGCATGATGTAGCTTCCCAACATGTGATCCCTTAAGACATAGGGACGTATTTTGAGTCCCTCATCCACTCCATTCGCTCTCTCCACTCGGCGGAGGGCAGGATTCCGCAATGCATCATCATCATCGTCGTCATCATCATCGTCACAGCCTATGTACGGCCCACTGCAGGGCAAAGGCCTCTCCCTTAATCTCCAATTATCCAGTCCTGTGCTAACTGCAACCAATTTATCCCCGCAAACTTCTTGTTCTCATCTGCCCATCTAACTTCCTGCCGCCCCCTGCAACGCTTGCCTTCTCTAGGGATCCACTCTGTTACCCACTCTAGGGTAACAGAGTGGATTCCGCAATGCATATACACGGGAAAATAGATTTTAAGGATCTCCTCCACTCGGCGCTCGAGTGGACAAGGGACTCAGAATACCAGGGTAAGACAACTCAAGGGCACCTCAACGTGACCTTCAAGGTGAACACGTGACATCAAGGTATCGAGAATGTTTGAACAGGTTGCCAAAGGCGGCCCAGCGGCTGTTCTGGTGCTTGAAATATCGCAACCCGTTGCTGCGTTATACTGTACTGACCATGTGCGCCCTCCATTTGGCGTAGTTAAGTGGACTTCGTTTAACTTGGATCAGCCGTGGTTTCCATTTTGACGTGCCCGGGTATCCTTTCGACGTCTTAATATTTCGCCTCTATAATATTGAGTTTTCAGTGACCGGGGTTGGAAACTTTTTCCGCCTTGTGAACAAACACGAAGCATTTAGCTCCTGGGTGTCGTGGCGACGATGTTCTGAGGCTGGTTATACGCAGGTCCACTTAACCGCGAAGTAGTTTAAAGGAAGGAAGCTCAAGAGGTGATAGGTTTGTTTGAATGCAAGGCTATTGCGTTGGTAGACGTGTCGCGTATAAGGATACGCCATGAAGGCCCCAGTCACTGAGTCGGTTTGAGCGCCGCATAGACTTTCTTAGTAAGTATACTAAGAGCAAAACTACGCCTAGGAATCCATGTCGTCATTGGAGATTATGGGAAGACTACAGCTTCTGGCTTGGGCTTGGCGTGACATTTGGATTATTAAGCGTTTTTTGGGATTTGCTTCCTTCCACTATGCCTTAATATGCCAAGACAACCGTTTCGACAGACTCTCATTAAAAGGAATACGCTTGGCTTCCTTTTTTAACTTCAAAACTAGCGTTTTTTTATTTTATAAGTATTAATTACACACTCTTCTTCGCGTTCATGTGGCATTGTATTTGAATTTAAGGCCCTCTAAAACGTTTCAATCCAAGCCAATGATGAAACTAAGGCGAGCGCACGATATAATGGCGGCCTTGATGTGAGCCGCAGACGCTAGCGCCAGATTTCTCTCTGGTGTATATTGTAAGAAACTCTATGGAGCACCTATGGGCCACCACGGTTTCTGCCCTCACTTAACCATACAGTCGAGAACGAGTCAAACCTCCCGTGACTCTCCTCCATAAACGTGACAAGTTTTATCCTTCTTTCTTCCACCAGGAGCGATGTCCGTAATCACAGTACACACACCTATTAAGCGGCGACAGACCAGCCCTTTCACCCCGTCCATGGTTCGGTTTTTTTTATTAGCAATGCGTCGGTCATCGCCGGGGGCGTTCATTACAGCAGGAGCACGGTCGCCACATCCGCCTGCTGCGTGTGCCACCGATCGTTCCATCAGTATGCGAGAGGGTGCGAGGACACCCGCGGGAAAACGGCTCCGCAATCACGCGCATGCGCCCTAGGCACCGGGGGCAGGTGTTTCGGTACGACTGACCACGACAAACAGCGCTTAGAATCGAAGAAGGCTTCGCAGGCTGCCGCCGAATCGAGACGAATGATAGTTTTCTGCCCATTCCTATTGGCGGATACTAAGAAGACGTCATCAAGGTCATGCAGAGGTCACCAATCAGTATGGTCGAACAAACTGTGCAGAGGGAGGGATCGAGGACACTCGTTTCTGATTTATAGGTCTTGCCACAGCTGCCGGGTGATGTTGCTTTGTCAATAAGATATATGAGCGGCCACAGGCCGGAGAGTTGGCTTTGTGCTTGCTGGAGGAGTCCTACCTTTATGTCTTGTGCATGCTGAACGTGGGAGTTTTCGTTCTTGAGGCATATCTCGAAGTTTTGTGGCGGATGAAGGTTTTCTTTTTTTGTTTGTTTTATGCCTCTTCTGACTGGTTAATCACACCGAATCGGGCCGTAATTTAGACAAAGGGAAGTGTGTGGACTTTCCCTCTCCCCAGCACTGAAATATCAAGGTTGTGAGTTCGACGTTCCCCCCGCACCCTTCCCAGAGGCGGCGGAACGTCCCTCATCTTGGACGGGGTCAAAATGCGTTCTGCGAAGACGGCGTGACGTGCAAAGGGGCAGGTGGTAGTGGCCAGGTCGAGAACTGCGGCCATGACTTCAAGTTTCGCGGCTCGCGTGATACACGTGGACGTGAGGGAGAGAGAGGCGAGATAACACTGCGGCAGTCGATAGGTTGCAACCGCCTGCAGTACATCTGCGCTGGCGACGAGAAAATCGGGGTCCAGTCAAAGCATTGAAGGGCACAGGAAATGGCATCTTAGTGTTAAGTGCCCGAACATTCGTGCGCTGTCACTGTGTGTGTGTGTGTGTGTGTGTGTGTGTGTGTGTGTGTGTGTGTGTGTGTGTGTGTGTGTGTGTGTGTGTGTGTGTGTGTGTGGGTGTGGGGTGTGTGTGTGTGTGTGTGTGTGTGTGTGTGTGTGTGTGTGTGTTTGCGTGTGCGTGTGTGTGTGTGTGTGATTTCCATAACAATCTTGGGGTTGACCACTAAACACCGTCTTATCCGTCCAATGTATTCCTAGCTTTCATACGAGTGTCCTGTGACCCCCACGTTTCTATAGACATAACTGCCTCGTTCGTCAAGCACGTGTTTTTCATTAAGGGGCATAAAAAAAAGAAAAAGACAAGCCAAGACAAGTAGGTGTCCGTATACAGGTAAAGAACCTCTCTATACTCCACTCCACTGCGTTTCACAGGAACAGCACAACGATCGTATTGGGTATCGGTCAAGATGCGGGTGGAAGCTGCTAGAAATAACGATAATAATAGTGATAATAAATATAAATGACAGCACTGGCAGGAGCAGGATGAATACGTACGTAGAAAAAACAAGACGTAGGCAAAGAACATCTCGCTACGGCAAGGGAGCAGACGATAAAAAATATAAAACAAACGCCAGAAAAAATTAGCAGTGGCTTAGCTCGGCTATGCCAGGATATACGTAGCGTGAGCTAAGGTTCAGCTGGTTATTCTTAGGTTTCCTGGTTGTCTAGGATTAGCTGATTATCATGCTTACTACTGCTAAAACGATTTTCAATACAATCCAAGCCAATTCAATCCATCCATCCAATCCAATGCTCCTCGCGCTTGCGCAGCACGGCCCTCCAGGAGCCACGCGAAACTGCTCAACCTCGGCCAGTGTAGAGTACGCTACAAAAGGAACATTGATGTTGGCTGTCAGAAGCACATGAAGCGGGCAAAATAGAGAAAATACATCGCCGTAAACATGGTTCACAAATACGACCGTCAGTTCCCGCTTTTTACAACTAAGAAAGCCTGAATATTACCTGAACGCGTGCTTGCTTCAATGGACTTTTTTAGTTTCAAACCACTACAAGTTGAGGCACTCGTGAGAGCTTAAACTGCACCCGCTTAGCTATAGAATGCTCACAAGCAAGAATTCATCCTGTCAACTAACAGAGTGGCGTACCTATCTCCGCTGCAGTCATTTTTAATGTGGAGTGAACGCGTCGAAGCTATTGTCACCAACATAATACCTATCACAGTTCCTTGTAATTCTTGGTGGTAGGACAAAAACAAAACCTACGACGGATGCCCGGAAACACGGTAAAGCGTGGGACGTTTACGCGTTACTTCTTTTCACCCCCAACGACATCTAACTAAGCTTTTTGGAGGCATCTTACTCTACGAGGTCAGTGGGCTGTGAGCGCTTACGAGTCGTCCTCGAAGAACGGCATGCACGCCGTATAGGCGATCTCGGAGGCACGATCGCCTTTCAGGACGCAAGAAGGCGATAACGTCCGTCCGGCTTCATCGCCCCATTTTTATTTCTTGTCCGCGACGGACACTCAACTCCTCAGACTATATAGCGGTCTTTATACTGAAACAATACGAAAAAGCTATACCCCTTCGCCCAGCTGTATAAAAAAAAATGGTTGGGGGGGGGACCATGGCGAGTTGCGGACGAGTGAGGAGCACAAAAAGCGGTGAGCCAAAGCCGAAGCCGAAGACGAAGCCAGTGAGAAAGTCACGAACATGACCGGGACAATCGACACGAGCGCGTGAGAGCATGACGAGGACGAAGTCGGTTGGCGAATAAATAGCTCGCGAGGCGATAACGACTCCTGGAGCTCTTCGCAGCAACAGCCCCCTCGTCGACGACTGTTCGCGCTTTTATAGACGAGCCGAGTCAGTTTCGGCTCCTAGGGTATTCCGCGCGCCGGGCCGTAACGGTCGTCTCGCGTGGGAATCCGAAACGAGGTGAAGGCTGCCACACGAGAAGAATAACGAGGGCACGGAATGCATGACGGGCTCGTATACGGGCGGCGATCCCGGCGTGGCACGACAGAACAAGATAGGTTATTGTGGCATTGTTACGAGTTTTCGGGTCTGCGGAGTTTCGGGTCCAGTAACTGCGAAAGAATAAATTCGAAAGACACCGGGACGATGCAACTGAAATCGTCCTTGGCATTCGCGCTAATGACTGATTGACCTACGACCATCGGTTCCGACGTTCATCAATAAAGTGCAATATGGCCGCACGCCAAGTTCAAGTCGCCGTAAAAGGTACCTTTCAGCGTGACCTGCAATTTTTATAGGTGGTATTCGGGTGATAGTACGGCAGGTACGCCCACTCCATCACAAACAGCTAGAAAACTTGACGCACTGCTAGATTGCATACACGATATTGTCCGCTCGGTATTCAAACCGAACGGACTGAAGTACGGAATAAATGGCACGCTACAAATTCGAAGCAAAAGAGAGCTATCACTCTTCATGCTTGCTGTGTTTATCCCAAAGCGGTTTCAAATTGCATCGTCGTAGACGGGTGGATAGTGAGGGAGCGATATTGCACCGGACGGGTGGGAAGTGCCGGTGCTGAAAAGACTAAGGGGTGGGGGGGGGGGGGGGGGGATGAGTAGTGGCTTGTGCTTAAAGAAAGAGGAAAAGAAATGGACTGGGGATATAATTGAACTCATCAGGGGAGTTCACCAGCATTAAACTGAGACCGGTGGTTGAAATATAGTGGGAATAATAGAAAAGGGCATAGATTAGTGAAGAATAATTAGAGAGGTCAGATAAAGGTAGAGGGGACGAGTTATACTGTGGTCGATAACCACTTCGGGGTTCGCTGGACTGGACTGTAACCGACAGACGGGTACTGGGGAGCGGGAGCTTGCATTCGAAGGCCCACACCAGCAGAGCGAAAGCCGAGCGACATCCAAATCCAGGGCGACGGCCCGCGTGACAACGGGCAGCGATCTGAAGTCGCTTCGAAGCGGAGGAGCGCGAAAAAACACGTCCTCAGTTTCGAAGCGACGACCTGACTCCCAGGACGGGCACTCAAGTTGAGGCCAGCTTCTCCCCCCTCCACAACTCAGAACGCTCATTACTGATCCAGAGTACAAACATGTGTCGGGTTGCTGTGCAAAGGAGTCGCTGTGGATAAAGATAAAGGAATCTAGCCTCAAGAAAGCTGAAGAGGAACAACAAACATGGACTCTACTACTGCTTATTCTTTGCCTTGTCCGCCCTATCGCCGAGTCATGTCATATTGCCAAGATCTCGCAAGCCCATCACTGAGACCAGTAGCGAACGCTGAACCAGAGTGGAAAAACGTGAGGGTCTTCGGACGACTGGCGGCGACGCCACCGAACTGCGTAAGTGTACCAGTCGGCCATACAAACGCTGTCGCGTTAAAAATAGTTTAACGCGGATGTGTCTAATGCATACACGCACTCTATACGTGAAACCGGAACCCTCTTTCGGCCGGCATTTTCGCGGGTGTGTACATAGCGCGAGCATTGTTACGCAACCGGAAGGAGGAAGAAGAGCGGCATTGGAGGCCGCACGGATGCGACGCCTACTCCATTCACGGAAACCCCTCTTTCGCGCCACAAAAGCCCCAAATTCCGGAACTCCAAACTCCTCTACTACGTCCTCCCCCGGTTCTCATTGTACTCTACGCACTGTGTACTTTTCGCAGCCCCTGTTTTTCCGACGGAGGGGCCCTGTGTGCGCGTGCTATATATATATATATATATATATAATATATATATATATATATATATATATATATAGTATATATATATATATATATATATATTCTGCAACGAACCTCGGCTGATTGCACTGCAAGTTCCGGTGACCGTATATACGCTTCTCAATATTGCTTTTGTTATTTTATTTTTTCCTCCTTGTGCCATAGAAAGATCCCCCCGTCCTTGCGTGACACGAGGGTGATATAGTTCGCGATTTCATTGTTGTTTCTCGCCGCCCGACCCCTCCGTGCAGCGAGCCACTGCAAACACCCGTGACGAATCACACGACGGGGTGCCGCTGAAAGCAGTGGCTCACAGCGGGCCGTTATTTTATTGGAATCTGGCGCATTCTTTGCGGCCGTTTCCTCCATTCTGCGGTTTTGCTTTTCCTCTTTGAAAATTAGTTTTTTTCGTGCAACAATCCTCCCTTCTTTCCACTCGCGTCCTCACTTGAGATCACTTTCCCGTCCTTGGGAATTTACATGCGCGCGTGATGCTCACGAAACCTAAAAGACGAGATTAAGTTAATAAACAAATACGCTTACACACCAAGCATTCCAGAAATTGCGGCATACACGAAGCGTACCGACAAGGTCTGTGCCCATCAACGTGCTCGCTAGTCTTAGAGCTGGATTCATTACACACCATCATCAACGCCTGTCGTATCACAGCGTGTCCGCGACAAACAACATCAAAGTCGAAGTTGACGACAGAAATTCGCCCCTTCCCCGCAATATACTGATCATCGTCAACCAGGGCGCTCGTTACCAAGACAAAGCGTAGGGAAGAAACGGTTCCCCATGCCAAAGGACGCTTTGTGTTCGTGTCTCATCTGTGGCGCTCGTCAATCGCGCCTAGCCTCTCAGCCTCCAAGTACCAACTATACCATCAGTCCAGGTTCCTCAAAATCAAGCCTTTTGCACAATGTCCCGACGAATCCTTCGCAAACCTCCTTTAAACACTGAAACAACAGGCCACCGCAGCAAAGACCGCCGTTCAGATCCTCTCAGTCAGGGTGTTCAGCTTTTACAGCTCCGAAGCGGAAACGCCTTGACGCCACGACATTCAGCTCGCGACTAACGGTACACCGCCCACCGCTCTCTCAAGATGGTTCGGTACGGTATTTTAGGGGGAGAAACTACCGTTTTCGGCCCCAGTCCCCCCTATCAAGGGCCCGGTTGCCGTATAAAAGAAAATCAACGCCCTCTCGCTACCCCTTCTTCCCACGTATACTGCAAGACCTCCACCCAGCGTGGTCCGCAGCGCACGTTCTTTTCTAAGGCCATCGGGGCGGGACGAGGGCTGCGTCACGGTATCGTGACTGACTTAACGTCCACGGAAGCCCAGGGAGTTCACGCGGATCTTTTTTGCCTCCGTTCGACGGGCTTCTCTTCGCGTATGCTCTGTACAAGCGGGGCGAGGGGCGGTTAGCGCTGTGTACAGGGATGGCCAAAGAAGAGAGATGTGGCCTCGAATGCCGCACGGCGCGGGGCACTTAAGTTTAACGCCGTGCGGACGACGTTCTTTGCTCGGTATACTGTGGGAACGAAGAAAGTATACTGTGGGACGGGAGCGGAATGTGCGCTGTTTAGATAAGCCTAAAGACGTGGCGGGAGAAGGGGGCAGCCGCCGTCAAAGTTCTTTGTTTGAGTGTCTTATATTGTTGCAGTTTTGCAGCATAGTGAAGTTCCCATGGTTAACACTCACTTAATTTCTCAGGATTGATTTTATTTTAGGGAGAGGAAGCCGGCGAACACACACCATGGCTAAGTGCAGCGCATGTTTGCTTGGTTACACAGCGAAACAGTCGAAGATGAAGGAAGAAAAGATTGGGTGCTAATATGCAGACTATAGCTACTTCCACAACGAGAAATTGACGGCACTTAGAAGAACAGTCGTGGCCGCTGTTGACAGCATGATAGCGTTGAGCGTATGCCGAACCAACCCGATACAGAAGCACTACAACACAACAGTAATAGTACAGGGAGCCTATGTAATCAGCCCTACGTTTCTTTCGGGTATCGGACTTTCAAATGAATTGTAGCATGAGTGAATTACCTACCAGGTTGTGAGGATGTTGGGACAGAGAAACTGCCGGCAAGATGTGCGAAACTAATTCCGCCAACAGTCGAAGCACCTCGAACAAACGGTACGACGCTGTCAATACCCAACCGCGGGAGTATGACGCGTATACGACTGCGCCAAAGACTATAGACGACGCCTTGCGATGATGCTCGCGTTCACGCATCCGCGCAGAACGTGTTGCACTGCCGCAGTGCCCTGTCCTCCGCTATCATTACGTCCGAATCTTGTAGTAGTGGCAGCAGGAGAGTTCACCTTAACGGAAACAGCACGCCGTGTCACTAGGACCATTCGATCCCCCATACCGCGAAGCTCCGCGGGCCATCTGCTGGCTTCTAGAGCTCACGAATTGTGAGCCGAAGTGGAGTTGGCTGCGTATGGAGATTTTACGTCGAAGCTGACTTTGGCTACGTCTCTGGCAACAGAGCGATGTATACAAGAATCGTACGCGAGCGTAGCGCCACTCAAACCCCTGGGATCGTAAAACTTGCGCGTCACACCTTCAGGATATAAAAAACCTCATAAAAAAGTCCTAGGGCCTTTATATTTTAATATAAGACGGCTTACCGTATTTGCACGATTCTAACACGCACCTTTTTTTCGCCAGAAGTCGCCCGAAAATTTACGTGCGCGCTAAAGTCGGGCTCAAAAGAAAAACCGGCTATCAATGCTTCCCGTTTTAGTTTTAATGCCAGCAGGAGCTGGATAGGCAAGTTTATGCAACGTTTGCTGCCACAGTTACGTGCATCGAATAAAATATCTTCTGCCAAGATCGTGGTGTCATGCCTTTTAAATCTACGCGGTATAACCGGCGTCAAATTATTTTCTCGCATTTTTATGAGTATACTTACCGGCGTGTAGGAGGGGGGTTAGAATCGTGAAAATACGCTATATTTCCTCACAAAAAATGTCTTCCAAGCATTGCACTTGTGTTTAGTGGTGAAGCCGCCTTTAAAAAGACCGTTGTGATCAGCTTGGTTTTTGTAAGATGGCTTTCTCACATTGAGTGTTGCACAGTGAAGTACGTCCATCTTGGAAGGCACTATCATTGCAGAAAGTGGCGCTAACTCCCGTTTTATTGAGACTATCCCGAAACAAATTATATCATGATTCGACGCTTAGACGACTCTAACATGACGCCGAGCTTCATCTACTTTTCAAATTGCATAGTTCCCAGTGAATTTTCTGTAAAGGAAAGTTTGACATCCACCTTAGCTTTCCTGTATAGCTGTATAGCTGTATAGCTGTATAGCTGTACAGCTTTCCTGTGTAGCCGTAAGGCTGCATTTAGGTGGATGTCAAACTTTCCTTCACAGAAACTTACTCCACCTTGGGGATTTCCCATAAATCTGGTCGATTAACACCTGTCCTTCACTTCGAGTTGTGGATTAATTCGCTTTCGCGCTACTAACGACTAGCCTCCTGGTTAGCTCAGTTGTAGAGCGACTGCTCCGGTTAAGCAGTGGTCCCGGGTTCGAATCCTGGACCAGGACGAATTTTTCTTCAACTGCGAAGTTTCCGAGAAAGCTGTATAGCTTTCCTGTGTAGCCGTATGGCTGCATTTAGGTGGATGTCAAACTTTCCTTTACAAACGTACTCCACCTTGGGGATTTCCCCTAAATCTGGTCGATTAATCCCAGTGAAGGTTGTAATATTTAGGAATTCTTGTCTCCTGTCAACTGCGCGGGCTTTTACAGGAGGAAAACGGACAGGCCCACGTTTGTCCCCCGGAATAAATTTGCTCTAATTCGTCAAAGTTTCGTTCAGGTGATTAACCAGGACGTATGCTCTATCCCAAATTATGAACAAACGTGTTTTCCTTCGTGAGCGCCTTGGCCACGACCCGGTCAAAGCATATTGTCGCTCACGTTGGGGCCCGGTACCACAGCTTTGCTGGTCATCCTTCTCCTCGGAGTGGAAAGGCACTGTATTCTTCAACTTATTTGTCCTGGAGGCAGCCATTGTAGCACTGGGCGGTAGTAGCGGCAATTTTAAACTGGCGCAGCCGACAGGGTCATCTGACTGCGCGTGCGTAGCACAGTCCAGAACGTGCCAGGATGCTAACAAGGTTTATTGCTTGATTGATTGATCGATTGTAGGGTTTAACGCGCCGACGCAACGCAGGCGATAAGGCGCGCCGTAGTGGAGGGCTCCGGATTAATTTTTACCACCTGGGGATCTTTAACGTGCGCCGAAATCTCGAACACACGTTCGTTTCTTCTTTTCGCCTCCATCAGAAAAGTGGCCGCAGCGGCCGGGAATCGAACCCGCGTCCTCGTGCTCAGCAGCACAACGCCTTAGCCACTGAGCCACCGCGGCGGGTGCTAACAAGGTTTAAAGAGGAAATAGAAGCACAGAGTCTCACCTCCTATTTAAAGTCTCAACGCAATTTTTCTCAACGCAATGTCTTCGAAACGTGTTAGTTAACCAAACAGCGACTTCGGAAGTGAGAGATACTACTTTGCCTTTACCCACCCTCCCGCGGGGACCCTTCCATTGTTGTATCACACCTGCTGCTGGGCCCCATTCATTTCCGCCCACCCCCCGTCGTGTCCGCATACACGCATCTCCTATCACTTCCGCGTTGGATGAGGAAAAAAAAAAAAAAAACTCGGGCGCGGAAGGCTCACAGGAAACGCGCGTGTGCAGAAAACAAAGCGACGCGCCAGAGCCGAGCGTGTAGTCCCGGCGCGCCCTCGAGATTCTTCCCCTTTGTGGGCCGAATATGTATAGCGCAGCGTACAGCACTGGGACAGCGTCTCGTCGGCGGCCGGAATACAAATCCCGCTAATCGGACGACGGACTCGTCGGCGCCGGAGCGATACAACGCGACCTGGCGCCGGCACGGGGGAACCGCTTGCGCGGCATCCGCGAGCACGTGCCGGGTTTTCGCCGGCACGCTTGGCGCTGCCTTTGTGTCCGGCACGGCCGACGACGCCGTCCCCGCGTCTGGCTATCTGCGCCGCTGGCCGAGCGCGTGGGCCTGGAAATCTCGGCCGTAAAAGAAGAAGCGACGGTCCTCTGCCCAGCTGACGACGGGGTGCTCGCGTGGGGAGTTCGATAACGCGGCCCGCGAGGCGCGTACTCGATCTCTGGGACCGTTGTAAATGGCGGGAAGTATCCTTCAGGGTTCGCGATAGCTAAGCCCGTCGATTCAATCTTGCTCTGATGGAACGTTGGCCGCCGTAAACAAACTGCGCTTTCTTTCTAAAGAATTCTCTATCCCTTACTGTGCTTCTTTATTTTAAAAATGGGGAGCTTTGGAGGGCGGGGTTGTCGTTAGGATTATATCGAAACTGGACTTATTTTTGAGCGTAAAAGTACGGGACAGCAGCCAACCACGTTGTGTCGTAATGCTTTCGTTTGTAATGTTTCCAGTGTTTCCCTGTCCTGAAGGCCTTTCTGATTGTAATTTTGCCGTTATTTTCCTGCCTGAAAGCATTCGGATTATAATCTTTACAATATTTTCCTGCCTGAACGCGTTCCGATTGTAATGTTCCCAGTATCTTCCTGTCTTAACGCGTCGGATTGTAACAATGGAAAAGAAATGCCTGCGACAAAAGCGAACGCAAAGACGTATTCATTGGCACTTGTTTGGGAAGTATGGGTTTGCAATGCTTGGAGCGTCACGCAGGGGTTCAGTACCATTAAAGAATGATGCGCTACTTTGGTTAGAGTCAGTGGTGTATTAGACATATGGCACGTGAGGAACGGTGGATGACACGTGAGGTTTCAGTCGGGCTGCACAGTCAACAAAGTAGACAGCGAGGGCCGAGATTAAAAGCAGAGACGTGCAGAAAACTAGGCGGGGGTACGAGATACGAAAACGTGGACAGGAAAGGGACAAACGATGTTGGCCCACGTCAGGGACGATGGAGCAGCTGATTGCATGCGATGTATATTAACAGTAGATGATGATCTTTGATAATGATTATGATTGTAACGATGACGGCGAGTCTTACGCTTTGACACGGTATTCTACAAGATGGCCGTCATTTCTGCGCTACCACACGGAGCACCAGGGGGAGGGGGGGGGGGGTGCGTTGAGCAACCGAAATCTCAAGGAGGGGCACTCAAAAGAGCAAGTCCAGGGCGGAATTCCAGTTGTGCCCGTTCCAAAAGTGCCCAGTTCACGTTCGTTTCAAGACGTGTTGGTACGTTCAGTCATTTGAAATACACATTGACAAGGAGCTCCTCAATATCTCCAACTTTCAAGCAGGTATACCGCAGGGTGCTATACTCTCTTCCCTTCTCTTCAATATGGTCAAGTCGAGCCTTTAACTTGTACACCACTGCCCAGAGACCAACGGCCCCCACCTTAGCTGCTTGTCTTGATTCGCAAGCGTGTCGAGTTCTCTCAACCAATCAGAGCTCGCTCGAAGTGGACGCTTTGAAATATACGCGAAATTAACAACAACAAAAACTCAGTATTCAGCCCCAGCTGACCGCGCGTGACGCCACCAGCCAACGCAGGCCACGACACCTGAGTCAGGTTCGGAACCTCCCCTCATCAAGCCGGTCGTCTCGACATTACAGCGACGACGACGACGCCCGTGGTGGTTGATCTTCACGCCCACGGAGCTTCGGCCGAAGCTCGGTCGCTTTCGCAACGCTTTCTTCTGGACCGGCCCGAGACGGCGCACGCCGGCGGGACGCCGCGGAAGCGCGGCGTGCATCTATGCGACCCTGTGGGCGTCGCTGTAATGAGTTGGCAGTGGCCGGCGTGAATCTTCTTCCGGCTTTTAACGCGGGGCAAAGAAGAAGCGCCTGCTTCTAGAACGTGGGCGGACTGGAAGAAGTTGTGGTCGGCGCGGAAGGGCGGCTGCGGGACTTGTGCGAAAGCTGGCGCGTGCGGTGAAAGCTGAAAAGTGACCCCGTGGCCGCCGCTGTTGCTTAAAGGTGCGCGCGCGTCCTGTTTTTTATATTTCACCACTGCTCCGTGCCATGCGCCGACCATCTCCGCTCAGCTGCAGAAAGGGCCGGACGCCCTGCGTGGGCGCGGCAGGCGCCCTGCTGCCGCATATTGGCTAGCGGTCTTCCCGCTAATTTGAAGGTCGAAAGACGAACAAGAGGTCAGGTGGAAATTTGCCTGTGTGTCCTGTACAGTTTCGTAAGAGGCTGCGCAGCACCCCCCGCCCTCCATCACTGATTGACATTTGTGGATTGAAAGTTGATTTAGAGTGACGATGGTGATGGTGGGGTGATAAGTGTGATGATGGTGATGGTGGGGGTCCCTCAGGGCTCTGTGTTCTGCGTTATGGTATTTTTATTTATACAAACAATATTGTCAAAGATGACCACAATCATAACCACCATCATCGGTAAAATGATCGTCACCCTCCGACAACTTCACCATCAACATCACCACTCTCCTCTTAGCATGTATTTCAGGAGGAACAGGTCTTCCATCCAGTGTCTTTCAATCAACTTCGCTTCCTTGCTTTTTTTTTTTCGTCTCCGCCCAGTTATTTATCTATGCCTGTCTTTGCGTTTGGCCACCGTTTTTATCACGCCCGTGTTCCAACCGTCTGTGTGCCCTTCGAATCAGATGTACTGATCAACTAGACCTACTTCATCATTTGTAACCCGAAATATTTCTCGCAGGAGTTGTGTAAATTCGTGATGCTCACTTTTGATCCTCAAGTGAGGGACCTGTCACCACTCTTTACATTGCTCTTTGCAGCAAGGTAAGTTTTTCAAGGCGC
Organism: Haemaphysalis longicornis; assembly: GCA_013339765.2. Taxonomy (NCBI): domain Eukaryota; kingdom Metazoa; phylum Arthropoda; class Arachnida; order Ixodida; family Ixodidae; genus Haemaphysalis; species Haemaphysalis longicornis. The sequence goes on along the minus strand of CM023457.1, from coordinate 47,254,967 downwards.
TTCGTAGGACCTTATACTCCACCTCAACCCGGATGCATTTTTCAATTGGTCTCTCTCCCTGTTTCTATTTCTCGCTATGTATTTTTTCTCCCCCGATCTTTTTCCGTCTCTCCCTCTACAAGTATAGACGTCCATTGACTAATTGTTCGAAATAATTTTCCTCAATTACTTTTCCTGGTAACTGATAAGAGTTATTACAGCAACCAATCATCGTGAGATCGAAGTGGCCAATCGTTGTGCACTGGCGGAACACCTATGCGCAGTTTCGCCCGGCGCTGTCCAATGATTTCGTCGATTGCGTGACTATGGCACAGCAGGCGGCAACGAACTCGAGACAGAGACGCGCATCGCTTGCCCGCGATGCCCATCTTCAGTGTTCCTGATCCACAGCCCAGTTAACAAAGGCACGGTCGAGAAGGCACGCTAAGTGTGACGAAAACTCGGGAAAAGGCGGGAATTACGAAAAAAATAAAAAAAAGAGGCCCCAAGAAAACCAGAGCGGCCTTGCATAACAGCCGAAATTGCGATGCGCGATATAAAATGCGAGCACGCAAGCTCACACTCCTACGCACCGGCAACATACCAGGAAGGAAAAACCGTCTGCGAGGCCTAATTTTTAACTTCCTCCGAGCAGAACGTAAGAAAAGATAAAACTTCGCAAAAGAGAGAGAGAGAAAAGAAGAAGTCAGAGCCGTATCCAAGACGAGACATTTCCTGTGTCAGGTGAAGCGTCTACCTTGAACTTCTCCGCGGGAAGTGGCCGGGCACGGGTAACAAGGCACGGAGAAGAGCTTCGGACGAGAAACAAAAGAATAGCCAAAGACAAAGACGCTGCCAGAAGGCGGCTTGTCACGGTTCGAAAACGAGCGCTTCCAAGCGAGACTGGGAAGGCGGACGAAAAAAAAAAAAGACAAGCCAAGACAAGTAGGTGTCCGTCTTCAGGTAAAGAACCTCTCTATACTCCGCTCCCCTGCGTTTCACAGGAACAGCACAACGATCGTATTGGGTATCGGTCAAGACGTGGGTGGAAGCTGCTAGAAATAACGATAATAATAGTGATAACAAATATAAATGACAGCACTTGTGGAGCAGGATGAATACGACACGTGGAAAACAAGACGTGGCAAAGAACATCTCGCTACGGCAAGGGAGCAGACGATAAAAAAGAACACCAGAAAAGTAGCAGACGATCGGAGCAACGGTCGCCGAGCAGACGACTCCCACGCAGAGCTAGCGTGTAGCAGACGACTCAGCATCACGGCACGCAGGCTGACCGGCCTGTTACTTCCGTTCTGCTACTGCAACGTGGCGGATTGCGTAGCTTGCAAAAAGACGGGTTTATGAGCGCGGGAAAGTACATCTCTTTACACATTTGTTGCGACATGCGAGACTGTAGAGGTACCAGCAAAATACGCTGTTTTCGTTTCGTTTTAAAAGTGCGCTGTTTCTATTCCTATATCGAATGACAGGGTGTAACGTGCCGAAGCGACCCCTATGGGGCGCGCCATAGAGGAGGGCTCCGGATTACTTTGACCCCCTGGGGATCTTTTATAACGGGAGCCGAAATCTAGACACACGGGCGTTTTCGCTTTTCGAGTCTACCAGAAAAGCGGCCACCACGGAGGGTGTCGAACCTGCATCCTTGGGTTCAGCAACACAACGCCCTAGCCACTGCGCACCACCGCGGCTGAGAGAGAGAGAGAGAGAGAGAGAGAGAGAGAGAGAGAGAGAGAGAGAGAGAGAGAGAGAGAGTTCTTTAATAAGAACTGGTTGATTGATTGATTGTGGGGTTTAACGCGCCGACGCAACGCAGGCGATGAGGCGCGCCGTAGTGGAGGGCTCCGGATTAATTTTGACCACTTGGGGATCTTTAACGTGCGCCGAAATCTCGCACACACGGGCGTTTTTGCTTTTCGCCTCCATCAGAAAAGCTGCCGCCGCGGCCGGGAATCGAACCCGCGACCTCATGCTCAGCAGCACAACGCCTTAGCCACTGAGCCACCGTGGCGGGTAATAACAACTGGTGAGCAAATGACTACAGTAATGAGTGGTGAATGTGGGACATCACGGGTAGAAAGCGAGAAGGCAAACAAGAAACGTTAAAAACGAGATACAAGGAAAATGCTGCTAGCAAAGTTGGGACATAAAAATAAATTTGAAAATGAAATCGTTCATATAAACTCTGAACCAAAATACAACGAAAACGTTGAAAAATAGGGGGGGGAAAACACCAACCCAAGAAAAAGAAATAGATTGTACACCACAACGCGAAAGAGTGCATATCTTGTTTACAATCTAAGATTTGTCCAGTTCCGTGTCTCGTAGGAACCGGAGCAAAACTTTTGTTCCGAAGGTACCAGGGTCCAAGACCAATTCCTATATCGCCCATATGTATCAACACATCCATCACCGGCTACCGTTTATGTTAGTGGATAAGAATACGATGGATGGCTGGATGGAATGAACAGGAGTCACGGAAAGGCGCTGCGAGGCATTCATCCGCGCACTCTGGTGCAGGAAGCGGAAAAACGAAGACGCACTCGTCGTTCCGGCCGGCGTCACGGGTTCACCGATCGACAATGGAGCCGTACGCCGCGGACCGAGTCCGCCCGTTCTCAGTTCACGCTGGGTTTCTGCTCATCACGCGGTGGCAGTGAAGTTGTTCCTTCTTTGAGACTGTTGCTAGATGAGTAGACGAACGTAGCAGGCGTTTTGTTTTTCCCGCTCAAAACTCCGCAGGTGGCAAGCTGCGGATTTTGCGCGGGAGGGTCGTCTGTTCCTGACAGCGCATGTCAGCGCGGAACAGCGCTGAAACGGGACACATTAACAAAAGATAGACTTGGTATTTTCTTAGTGCGTACCGTTTATTGTGTACCGTCAGTAAGGGTAACAGAGTGGATCCCTAGAGAGGGCAAGCGTGGCAGGGGGCGGCAGACAGTTAGATGGACAGATGAGATCAAGAAGTTTGCTGGGATAAATTGGTCGCAGTTAGCACAGGACCAGGATAATTCGAGAACTATGGGAGAGGCCTTTGTCCTACAGTGGGTGTAGATATGATGATGATGATGATGATGCTGATGCTGATGATGATCATGATGACCGTTTTAGCGCTGTTCCACCTTAAGAGTCCTAAGGAGGGTTTTCGTAATTTCGGGTTGAAGGGTGATCCTAGTGCGAGATACGATTTGACATCCCATCCGGACATCCCGCTTTGTGCTAGTCAGAGCAGCAAGAATCCTAATGCTAATCCTAAAGTGGCGAGATAGGGCGATCCGGAGTTGGATTTATGCCTGTGCTACACGGTGACTTTCAACTCACAATTGAACGCCGGCCCAGAATTGCGCCCTATGTATTTGCGATGAGGCACCCATTTGGTTCAACGGCCTTCGGAAGGCCCTTAAAACGGCCGCGTAGAACAGGTATTAGTGTTATCAGAACGTTAATATTTATCTTTATAGCCCTTATCTTTATACTTCTTGATTTATCTTCGATTTTTTTTTTTCGCGAAGAAAACGTATACACGGGTTGTGCACATGTGCACAGCTTACATGAGCTTCAGATTTCCGACTGTAGACGTTCGGAGTTGCACGCCGCACGCTACAAGGAACTTAAACATCACTTAACCCTCAACTATAAAAGAAGTACTCTGCACATGTTACAAGAATACGTGTTCTGCCCGCATGAAGCAAAATTCGACGTTATTGCGCTGGGAAAAACTCGAGTTAATTTCAATGACATTTGATTTTAACTCAGCCTCACCTAACCTGATGCATACTATGCAAACAGGATGCTATAGGCTGGTCTAACTTGGTCTGGTTAGTTTTAGTTAGCCGACCAATCAGATGCATGGATAGCCTAGTCTAAGCTAGCTGTAGAGGAAGGCCATTAATTAACTCGTTTGAGTAATGGAATCATAAAAGAAAACCCGGAGGCAATGAACGGACTCGGAATCACGGAGACTGGAATGGTTGGAAAGGCATGGGAGAGGTATTTGTCCTGCACTGGGCACAAGCAGGATGATGATGATGACGTCGACGACGATGATGATTCTGATGATCCCAAAAATCTAAGCCCTTTTCTTAAGACAGAAATGGCTGAAATATGAAGCTTTCTCCCATGCAATCTAAGATAAAGTGAAAGTCCGAAATAACTGATTCTACCAAGTCGAAATGGCGCAGTCAGGTATACGTCGGCTTCATAACGCGAGAGGCCCTCAGGTTCGATACGGAGCACGAGAGGCGTTTCTTTACTTGGGGGCTTGAAGTGATTTCGCTTATCATCATCATCGTCGTCGTTGTCGTCGTCGTCGTCATCATCATCACCTTGTGAAACCCATCGTGTAAACTTTGCTTTCCTGCAGTGCGTCTTTCTTGCGCGATGAACGTTGCCATCATTGAGGTATTCAAAACTTCGCTTTAATATACCTAACCTACTTGGATGAGGTTTTCTAAGCTTTCCTTTGTTGTCGTTTGGCTGGGCCGGTTTTCGTTAGGTTAGGTTGCACCGCAGAACTTTCGAGAGAAAGAAAAAGCCGAACTTGAAGTGCGCCCATTACAATATTGAACAGAGCTCGTCCGCGGCGTCTACAGGGGGCTATACATACAAACGAGGCGGCCCAAACGCCTAGCCGCTGCGGAAGGATGGTAAACAGGCACGCATGCAGATAGTCTTCGGGCTCGCGGGAGGCCATCAGCATATGCCTGCGCCCGGAGACGGCCTCTTCCATCCGCATGCCTGGCTGGAGGAAGCGGAAAAATGGAGGCGACCGACCAACCGAACGCGCGCCGACTTCACTCAGCGCCGGCACAGCGGCGTAGCGTAACATCCATTATTCACGGCTGTGGGTGAACAAACCGAATGGCTGGCTGCTCGACGCACGGCTGCAGACAACACCGCCGAGCGCGGTGTCGACGTCACCGTTTTCTGCTACGGCCGGCCGAGCGAGCAGATGGGATTTTTTTTTCTGTCGTCTGCTAGCCGGGTATAGAAGCCATCGGCGCCAAAGCGAGACGGTACGGGACGGAAAGCGAGGAAACGGAGCCACGCGAAAGCGGAACGAAACAAAGCGAAATAAAGGAAAGGAAATTGAGAAAAATAATTTGGAATGCAGTGAATGGAAAGAAGTGATGAGAAGCGGGCTATGATTACGGTCGGTTTTGAAAGGTAATGGCAGTGTCTATTTTGTGGACCAGTGGATGATGATTATGAAGACAAGTTAGTGTACAGCATTAATTATTCTGTGGACCCGACCACAGGGTAATGTTCAGGTGTATTATGTCAACCGTACCACGGTATAGATCTTTTTGATTTCATCGTCCTTGGAGCTGCCATTTTATCAGTGGGCTGTGCACGGTAGCGGCTCTATGATTGGCGCAGTCGACAGGGAAATGTAACAGAGCATGCGCAACACAGCCTAGAACAGTCCTGATCTTAGTACAGATTAAGGGATGAAAAGGTCCATAGTTGATCCTTATTCGTCTAAAGGAACCTAGAATAGACCAATCTACACTTATTTACATAAATAATGCCTACAATTGACTTAAGACAAGAGCTAGGTCGCAGGGAAAAAAATACTTGAAAAATTGGGCCCATCTCCCCGCGAGGGGAACTCGAGTAAATGCGTCGCATAGGGGGTGGGTGTATTGCGTTAACGTTTAGTGTTTGGGGAGTTGGTGGTAGTGAATGCGTTGTATCAGCAGCTTCTTGACGTAGTTTGAATGAGTCAAGGATATAAGGCGCGTTCGTAGCCTCCCATTCTGTGTCGGCTTTGTGGCGCAGTGGGTAGAGCACCATGTACCTCGCGTTCCGCCCGCAGGGTCGAGGGATCGAAACCAGGCGCCGGTAAGTATTATTTTAATATAGTGTAGTGGAAGGGGTGCGGACTACGACTACGGACGTCAACGCGGGTGACATCGTGAGTTACTGAAATGCTCTGCATTTAAAAAACTAGGTAACTGCTGGGACTCGAACACAGGGCGTCAGCGCAGACACTGCGTCACGGAAGCCGACAAGCGGAACCGTTTTAGCACTAGCTCAAAACAGAACCCTGCGGTCTGGACCACAGAATAAAGATGAGCTCTGAATAAAGATAGAAATCCTCTTCCCGTTCGTCAGTATCGCTCAAGCTGCGCACGTTCGTGTCTAATCGATTCTGTCACGAAATGCTATGCAAGGAAGAACGACAGGCAGTGAAGGTGCGGGCGCGAGAACGCGATAACGGCTGACTATGCTCTATTGAAATCCCGGGCTGTAGAAGCTCTACCCGAGTCGGTCTTCCCTTATCTTGATTGGGCCAGACAAGCGGAAGTGCTACAGACCGTGATAAGGAAACGTCGTTCTAAGCGGGCTTGATAGAGTGTGTACACTTCCGCAACTTCGCGGCAATTGTAGTGTGTGTACTCTAGTACTCTCATTCATGTAATCGCAGCAGTCGAGTACCTACACTCGAGTACTTCTACTACCTACATGCGCTTTTCGCAGGTTCAATCGCAAATGGGAAGGATTCGCCGCGTTGCGCGACGTCACGACCCGTGATGACCACAGGGTTTGCATGCTGTTGATTCCCTCAGTGAATGGCACCCACCATAAGGGGGGAAATAATAATACGCAAGTTTGTATATATTAATTGGGTATACGGGTAGCTAATTATCTTACCGTTCGTTGTTACATACGTGCCCTGAGATGGCGAAGCGGTCCTTGAAAAAGTGAAATGCTGGTGCGGAGTCGCTACGCACAAACACGGAAGGCTCTCTGTAACCCTGCTATACTTCAGCACGTCTTTAAAAAAATATGCCCAGGATGCATCAGCGCTCCGTCAATTGCACTTAGCTTACACAAACCTCGTTAATCAGCATCGTCCGCTGTACACAGTCAGCACAACTATACTTTTTGTTGCTTGCTTGCTTGCTTGCTTGCTTGCTTGCTTGATTGATTGATTGATTGATTGATTGATTGATTGATTGATTGATTGATTGATTGATTGATTGATTGATGGGTTTAACGCGCCGACGCAACGCAGGCGATGAGGTGCGCCGTAGTGGAGGGCTCCAGATTAATTTTGACCACCTGGGGATCTTTAACATGTGCCGAAATCTCGTACACACGGGCGTTTTTGCTCTGCGCCTCAATCAGAAAAGCGGACGCCGCGGCCGAGAATCGAACCCGTGTCCTCGTGCTCATACTTGTAGCTACGCATAGGTATACCGCATACGTGGTTGTTATATTAGCTGTGCATATTTAGTTACTTTGGGTCATTGTTCGTCACGCTGCCCTCAGCGCCTGATCCTCACTGACACCATGCAAGCGCTACGTGTCCCAACAGAAAACAGCCGGTTTCGCAACCAATACCGTTACCTTTTTGGGCGAAGTACCCCATGGCACTGAGCACAGCAATCGACCCGATGCTGCGCTGCAGAGACAGTAGCATGAGCTCCAACAACATGTCTTCCTCTCACGCACAAGGCACACACGGCCAGAAGCGAGCGGTGAAGTAACCGTCGACATCACGTCCACGCCGCAGATTCTGTCAACGTCAAGTGTTCGTCCGGCTCGCTGCGTCCCATTTTCGACGTATACTCGCACTCAGAGTTTCTACAAAACCCGACGTTCGAGACTTACAGGCTGAGTTGAATGTGTTCTTCCAGAACGTCTCGAGTGTATCACAAGTTTGAATAAAAGCGGCTACAGGAGAACTAAGCCTTCGAAGATGATGCAGCAGTCGATGGCAACGGCGGCTTAGTGCTGTCGGAGACACATCCCGGATGAAATTTTCAGCGTCACTTCACACCTCCTCTCGTTTTCATTCCACCACAAGGAACACCACAAACTGCGAAAACACTTCCAGTTTCACCGCGAAGACGGCGGTCCTCGCTGAAGTATGTCAGTAGAGCACGCGCTGACGAGACGAAGCAAGACATGCCGTCTGTTGCTCGAACGACGCGGCAGACGGGCTAGACGAAATCAGGTGGCGTTGCCACGAGTATGAAACACAGCTACAACCACAGGAAGACAACAGCAACCACGTCGTCCAGAGGAACAGTACCAGACGGGTTGAAACCGGGGTTCTTCCGCACTGGAGCCGAACGTTATGAAGCTCCGCCTGGTCGACCACAGGCTTCCGGTGCGAGCGTCAGCCAAGCAACCACCACGCCAAAGGAAACACTGGCTTCTCTTCACCCAGGCCTCCCGCTCCCGGTTCCTCCCCCTCCTCCTTTGCGCCCTCTCGGCCGCCTGCGGTTCCAGCCCGGGGTTGCGTGTCCCCTTGGCCGAATTTCAAGACAAGGAGAGTCACGGGCTGGCGGTTATTCGCCCCCACCTCGCATACGCCGCGTCGCGCGAAAAAGGGTTCCAAAAATAACGGACCTCGGGAGTTCACGCGCCTAGACGCCACTTTTTCTTTTTCCCCTCTCGTGAGCGTCTCGCTCTTCGTGTTCTTTTTTTTTTTTCTGTCTTTGCTGCGTCTGTGAGTGTCTGAAATGTGCGCCTTCTCGAAGCCTTTCTTTCTCTTGAATCGTTGATCTTCGTTCTCGACTCCAAGAAGAGAGAGAAGAGAGAAGAGGGGGAGAGAGAGAGAGAAGGAGAGGGAGGAGGAGGAGAGAAGGTGCGGAAGAGGAGGATTTGACTGTATTGACTTAGACTGATATGATAGAAAGAGAAGAGATAACGAAATAAGGAAAGAAGATGAGAAGGTGAAATAAAAGAGAAAGAAAAAGAAAAGACAAAAGGCGTCTAGCCGATCATTCTACTAGGATTAACACACTTTTCCAGCCTTATTGCGTGGGTGGTGTTGTTGAAAGACAAGATATGGGGGTGGAAATGCCACGGTAACTCTTTCCCCAGCTCCCTCCTCCTTCTCCTCCACTCAATAAAGCGGCGAAGCATGTTAGGAAACACGACAAAAAAGAAACGGCCACCGCAAGCGAACCACCCAAAAACAAAGGAAGCGCCTCCAAGCTGAGAGGAGGAGGTTAAGTGGAGATAAAAGCCTGTGTGTCGCGTTGTTTGCAGAGGTCGTGAGTCCGCTTGACGAAGCGCACAGATCGACACCGAAGGGGCTCATTGCCGGAAGCAGCGGGGGAAAGAACAACAAAGTCCGCAACAAAAGCTCACGAAACAGTGAGCGCACTAAACGGAAGACAAAGCACGAACACGGCTCGCAGACGTCAGCTGCGGGAGAGAGCGGTCTCTCTTCTCTGCAGTTCGCCTCCGAGGGGGAGTATCCAACATTAGCGTGTGACGAGCACTCGGCAACCAACGAGTCCCCCCCTTCTCGGTCCGCATAGTGCTCGTCGTACGTACGCGGTAGAGGAGGCACGAGGAATCATGAATTGGGACGGCGGCTCGCTGAGAGAACGGGGCCAGAGGAGAGACCGTTGATAGCGTCGGCGCCGGAGTCACTTGGGCGTTCCGCTAGACGGAGGCGAGGCGGGGGTGGTGGATGTTGCGTAATTGGGAGGGCCGTTAATTGCAATCAAGAGCGGCGGCGCATGTCAGCCGGGCCGGCCGGCGGTGAGCGGAGAAAAAGCGTGGGGCTCTCGGAACGAGTGAGTGCAACGGTCCGACGGGAAGACGGAGTGTAGGAAGGCGATCGGTGGCGATACGAGGACGAGATAAGGGGAAACTAAGTGAAAATGTAGGGGGAGTGCACGTTATACGCCTTTCCGAGGAGATGGGCCTTCTCCGGGGGCTTTTGTGCCGTGGCTGGCAGCTGTAGGTGTGCAATGCAAGAGGCTGTCGTTAATGGCTGATGGTGCGAGTCTGGAAGGATAGACCGTTGCTTGCAAACGATAGCAACGAGCAGTGCTGAGATAAAGGAAGTGAGAAAGGGTGGATGAAAGGGTTGTGGAAAGTAGCTAGAAAAGCTGGTGGAGGAGGAGGGCCCATTGCAAAGGCTGTGATTGATTGGAATGATCCAACAAGAAGTCGGGGTTGAATGTAAGAATGTGTCGGAATGAAGAAAAGGTGGACGTCAACTGTTTATTTCTATGAATCAGCGTAAAAATCGCACACAGAAGGGGGACACGGGAATAAAAGGTCCGATGGTAATTGCGTGCTACTTTGTATTACGTGAGCACGTACACGCCACCCCTTCAAAAAGTTATCCCAGTGACAAGCATTTCTGTGCACGACACGAAAATCGCCAGCGTTCTCAGTTGGGTTTTTGCAAAGAACGAACAGACAAAGCCATGCATAAAAAAAGAATCGTGTTAAGTTAAAAACCAAACTGTGGTTGTGGGCTACCCGGCTTCCTGGGGGGTGCGTACGGGGAATCCTGCAGGCAGAAATACAGCCAGCCCGTGAGCTGGCGCGCAAACTAATGAGGCTACAACCATAACCTAACCAACTAAATCACTCCACGCTCTCCCGTTTTCCTACTCAGTCCGCTACTACCTAAATAAGAAACAAAGGAAAACCTTTGCTTCTAAACAAACGTGGTTACGCAAGAAGCAACGCAGTTTTCGTAAACAAAAGCCGCGACAGCCATGGCAGCGATGGCGCAAGCGTCACGACGACGGCGCTCGACATTTCCGGTGCCGCTTTAAGTGCGCACGGTACAGCAGCAAGGAAAGCAAGAACAAAAGTAAGACGCAAACAGCCGGGGGGTGCGCACAGCCCTCATCTCAAGTAGTGTGTATCGCCATTGGCAGCAGACGTCCTCTCGTCTGCGCTCTAATCCAGCGCGTCGTCTTTTTTTCCGTCGTGCTCGACTGAGCGCGTCTAACAATGGACGAACGGAGACGGCGAAACCCCGCAGTGCAGAGAGCCCGCGCAACTTCTCGAGCACGCGCGCACGCAGTACTGTCCCGGCGCCACGCAACAACTGTTCTCCGGCGCGGACGAACACGCTCGGGCCTAGCGCGCGACCCGGAGGCACGCCGCAGTACGCCACCGCGTTCTGGCGGCCTCCGTACACGGCCGGCAGCGATACCGATCTCCTTCTGTGCTCCCAGAAGCAGCTCTGCAAGGTTGACGCTCCGGGCACGCGAAGGGCTCGCCACGGGGGTCCGCTGCCTGATTTAGGTAAAAAAAAGGTCTCGGTTTGATTTTGTTTCTCGTACCGCCCCCTGCTCTTTTGTTCTCTCTGGGCGGCTTGTGGTGGTGGTCGTGCGGGACGCTGCGTGTGAGTGAGTGTGTGTGTGTGTTTGCGTGCGTCCCGCCGAGATGACAGGTGGCGTGCACGGTATATGCACAGCGGCCGACTGCACGAGCCGAGAGCAAGACAGGCGCATCGACGAAAACAAAGAAACAAAGAAACAAATGGGGGAATGGGTTAACATGTTGGCCACGGAAGAAATGTCGGCGAAGTCTGGATGTCTTCTCGCAGCTCTTTGAGAGTACGAAAACACTCAGTCGTCATGCTCCTGAGAGAAAGCGACGGTAGAAAGAATAAAAAAAAATCAGTATAAACCAATAGGTCTGATGCATACATGGGTTAAAGCAATGGAATAAATCAATAGGAACCAAAAGGTCTGATATAAATGAATGGTAGACTCTCGTTAAGAATAACTAGTTTAGAATAAATTTGGGATAAATAGGAACAAATTTTCACGGTACATTCGAGTTCATTCAAAGGGAAGTTTACTGTAGATGTGAGGGGGGCCGTGGGAGGTAGCTGCCATGTTGCGCTGAAGGGACTGTGCAGCCCTTCCGATAAACGCTTTCACTCTTTCCTCCGCATCTGGACTGCGAAAGCGACAGTTAACGCCAGTACAGAGTAGCACTGCGTGATTTGCTTGTCGCAGCAGATACGCATTCCGTTTTCGCTTTGCTTTTGCGGCATTAGTTTAAAAGTGGCTATCGAATGCGTTATCGAAAAGCGGCTATCGAAAAGCGGCTATCGAAAAGTGGCTATCGAAAAAGTGGCTATCAAATGTAAGCATGCTGTGAATAACACAATCTCGCCAATGTTATTCACAGCATGCTTACAAGAAGTATTCAGAACGTTGGATTGGGAACAGGTGGGAGTAAGGGTTAATGGAGAATACCTCAGTAACCTCAGATTTGCTGATGACGTGCCCGTTGCTAAGATAACTCGGGGACGAATTGCAAAGCATGCTTTCCGCACTGGGCGAACAGAAGTAGAACCGTGGGGCCTGAAAATTAATATGCAGAAACTAAAGTAATGATCAATAACCTCGGGACAGCACAGCGGTTTGAGATAGGTGGCGAGGCAGTGGAAGTGGTAAGCGAATATATTCTACTTAGGCCAAGTTGTGACCCCCCCAGATCCCAACCATGAGGCAGAGATAATTAGAAGGATCAGAATGGGTTTGGGGGTGCATATGGCAGACATTCTCAGATAATGAATAGCAGCCTACTATTGTCGCTGAAGAAGAAAGTGTATGGCAGCTGCATCTTACCGGTTACCTCACCTACAGGGAAGAAACTTGGAGGCTCACTAAGAGGGTTCAACTTAAATTGAGAACGACTCAGCGGGCAATGGAGGCGGAAAGATGGTAGGTTGTAACATTAAGGGACAAGAAGAGAGCGGAGTGGGTCAGGGAGCAAACTGGTGTTAAAGACATATTAGTAGAGATTAAGAAGAAGAAATGGACGTGGGCAGGGCATGTAATGCGAAGGCAAGATAACCGCTGGTCATTAAGGGTAACAGATTGGATCCCTAGAGAAGGCAAGCGTTGCAGGGGGCGGCAGAAAGTTAGATGGGCAGATGAGATCAAGAAGCTTGCGGGGATAAATTGGTCACAGTTGGCACAGGACCGAGGTAATTGGAGAATAATGGGAGAGGCCTTTTCCCTGCAGTGGGCGTAGATAGGCTGGTGATGATGATGATGATGATCGAATGCGTTTATTGCTGCAACTGAAGGAGACCCGGCCAATAGCCACTACACCACTGTAATGACGTAATTCAAGCGGTCGAACGATGCCAAGACCGAGAAAGAGAGAAAAACCTATTGATCAAGTTTCCAAGTTATCTGATGGGCATAGGGTAGCAATTTTTTGGCTGAGGTACTTTGCGACCCCCTAATTTAAGTACTTGGGGTGTTGCTTGACTGACTACGTTCTGCAAGCATTTGAGATTTCGAAATAAAGTTGAAATAATTGTTGCTGGGTCCCTTTAATATTACGATACCACATACAGGGAAACTTCCGCAGTTTTACGGCACGCGTTAGTCGTATAACCCCTCGCCATCAAGGGAGTGCCTCCGCAACCCCCTCGCCACGTTACTGACACAGCCGAGCTTCCCGGGGGTTCAGCCTCCTCAACCCTGGGGTTGCCGCTCGCAAGGGCCCGTCACGTGACAGAAGGTCAGGGGTGTAGGATGGTGCTTCAAGGGATTCCCTCTGTTTCCCTTGCTTCCCTATCCCTCCCAATGCTCAATCTCTCTCCCACACTTGTATGTTTGGGCATGTCCAGACGTCATACGAGCCAACCTGAAATCTTCCTTCCAACCATTCCCTGCCACAAAGCGCTCTTCTAGCTGGTAGGCATGGGTCACACCCCGTAAGGAGCTTGAAGAGCTCTATTGGATAACACTGGTAAATCACATCAAGAACACTCAGGGACTAGACAAGTCCCTTTCACCCTACAAAGAAGCCGAGCAGTCTTTCGGACACAGGCTCCAAAATAACGTTTTATCTATCCCCCCCCCCCTCTCTTCTCTCCGAGCAAACGCCCTCCAATCCGCAGACATAAGTCGCAGCCTGTGACTGCTTTGTCCACCCAACTCCTTCCCAAATCCTAGTAAGACCTGCCGTCCTGTGCCACGGCATATGTGACGTGGCACAGATCCGAGCGAAAAATTTATCGGCCCGTATACGTCTCAATACATCTTCATCGTCATGCCACGTGATTTTTACCTCATTAACCTCTGATAACCCGCTCCCCACTAAAGGAATGATAAGGGCGAACCCGATCCGCCTCCTCGCCCACCGAGTTAACCCCGAATTCCTTCAAACATTAACGGGTGGACGCTGGTAGGGCCGGAAGGCCACATTTGAGGGGAAGTTTTGATTGAGGGGCACTTGTGATGCATTACACGCGGTGCGACAGCGCGCGTTACCTTGTCAGAGATAATGGAGCCGCACAGAAGGAACCGACGGAACCTCGATCCTGGCATCGAGGAAGAAGTGATCGCGCAGAACAATAATGAAATCCGCGAGTTTGCCCGCGGCCGTGCACGCGTGCCTGGCGAGTCCTTCTTCCTCGGCTCTACGGAAACCATGACCGCGTTTTACGGCTCTGGAAGGCGTCGGCGATTACGGCTAAGAAAAGAGAGAGAGAGAGAGAGGCGTCATTCGCGGAGGGGAGGCAGTGCGTCCGTTGTTTCTACACATCCGTTTTGGCAAGACGAGAAAGGCTTGCTCCCGCGCTCTCAGGCTCCGCACAAACCCTGGACGTTGTCTCGGTTTCGTGGCCTTGGAGCTGACTTCCCTGTACGGGGACGTTCACTTACTCCATCTCCTCCAGCAGCCATTATACCACCTTGGCTGTGACCGAACACGCGGTTTCACGCCCAGCGGTACGCGGAACGCCTCGGCCGTTGAGCCATCGCCGGGAACAAGTTCGAGTGGGGCTCATTTCAGCGTGATCTTCGCCCAGTTTAAAATCGCAGCAGGAATACCGCAAAAACCTAACAAGAATTCCTGTCGTACGACAAAAAACTTTGTTGTGGCAACAGAAGTCCTGTTATTACGACAAAGCCACCTGATGTTACGACACACATTTTTTTCGTAACGGCAAGGTCAATTTTCTCAACGACAAACATTCCTGCAGTCACAACAGAACTGCCATTTACGCTACTCTTCACAACGGGCCATAGCATTCAAACCATGTTCAACTTCCGATGGAACATTAGGATCACGACCCGACATGAATTTGGCACGACGGAACATCGAAATGAGGGCAGGAAAACGACACGCGACATAACGTCAGTATCCCGACACGACAAGAACACGACAAGACGACAGTACGACACGCGGAAATACGACAAAACTAGATATTTTCTTGTCGTCTTTTTCGACTGGGATCGGATCCTTCTTTTTTCGGTGTGATCATTATCACACTGAAAGAAAGCAGAGTGTGCCAATCCTAATTGTCATGCCTACAGCTACAGCGAAGCCCCGGCCATGCGGTGTCCCCTTCGTTTTACCCAAAAGCATTGTTTGTCCCAACATGCGATCTCAATTTTTTTTTCTGCGACAGGCAGGCAGAGCATGGTTGGCCAACCCGATCGTCGAGTATGAAGCGGAATAAGCATGCACAGGATCAGATATCGCTCCTCAATAACTTGAAGAGGAGGAAGAAAACAGGCATCACAACGCTTTGATCAGGGAGACAGTCTTGGCCAAGGGCACACATGCGCCTGAAATTCATTGACAGTTGCATTTTCTTCCACCAATTACAGTGCTTCACTTCACGTTTCCGGCGTTGACATATACTATCTGCTGAAATGAAATAGAGGTGGGACTCCCTAATAAATTTCAAAATTTCCCCGGGATTGGACGCGCTCCCATTGGCTAATAATGCGGCAGACCACGGCTTTTGCACAAGCGCCGACAAGGTGCGCTTCACTACAACCAAGCAACGGTTTCAGCCACCGAAGAAAGCCGTACAGCTGGCACAGGCGAGCGAGCGTGAACGATCACTTCGGCTTGCTTCAGAGGGCGACGTGTAGGGAGGGCGAGAGGGGTGATCTAACAAGCGGAGGACGCCACAGCGGCCACTCCGTGTCTCCATCCCAGCTCGCCGCATCTTTCGCCTTCTTCCCAGAAAGGAGAGCGGCGCGAAAAACACGCGCCGGAAATGAGCGGTGGAAACGGCGCCGCAATTGGCACGCATGTTCGCGCGCGTATATTTATACATTACAAAACGTACTCGCGTAGTCAGCTTAGCGTGGGCCACGCAGCGGGGCCGTGAGCCCGCATCTTTTCTACGGCTACGCCTCTGGTTCTCGTTTCGCTCTCGGACGACTCGGCCGTTTCCCGGCCACGAGGGCGTTGGCTCAGCTGCCGTCGCGGCGGCTACTGTTGCCCCGTAGTCGCGCCACGAGGACGTTCCCGGCGTTCGGACGGCGGCGGTCACGAAGGAATGCGCTGCCGCAGCCTCCTAGCTATCCGCAGAGCTCCTCGTCTTATCGCGGACTCTCATCGACGTTTCCGCCCAGCAGCTCTTTCTTCATCTTTATCTTCCTTTTAAGGTTTGAGTGCTTCTTCGTTTCACCGGCCGCTCTTCCTTTGTCTCCATTCTGAGCAGGTATTATTTTTCTTTCTACTCATCCGTGAAGGTCTTGGGCAGATATCCCCCCTCCTTTAGCGTTTGTCTCGGAGATGCCGACGATGCGGCTAGGTCGGTCGGCAGCGGACATCAGTGGCAGAGTACTAAGTGAATGTTAGGTTGTCTTTTATCTTGAGACATCTTCGTAACCGGATGTTTGTGCGATAAAGCTCTAACGTCTCATGCACGACCTCCTCAGCTTCGTATTGTCAATTTCCGTCGTCGCAACCCGAAGCGACTACGTTCGTCCCGTTGATGGAACAGACCTGGTTCCACCAATCCCATCCGCGCATAATAAAAGCAGCGGACCTCTATTTTAAAAACAACAACAGAGGAACGAGTTACGCTGCCTGAAAAACTTCGAGGGAGACTCGAGAAAGTTAAAGGGACCCTGCAACACTTTTTTCAACTTTTTTTTGTAAATCCTAAATTCTTACAGAACGTAGTCAACAAACACACCAAGTGGATTGAATAGGGTGTCACAAGTACCCAAGTAAAAAATTACTGCTCTATGCCCATCAGATAACTTGAAAACCTGCTCAAAAGATTTTCTCTCTTTACCGAGCCTTGGCGCGCTTTGAGCGCTCGAATTACGTCACTACTACAATGTAGCGGATATTTGCCGCTCCTTTCTGTTGCAGCAATAAACACATTCGGTAGCCAATTCAGAAAAAAAAAAAAAAGCCACAAATCAAATCAGAAACAGGAGGCGGATAGTTCTGCCGTTACGAGCAAATCACGCAGTGCCGCTCCGTTCTGTTGATATCTACAGCTTTAACAATGCTTCCAGACGCGAATGAAAGAGTGAGAGCGCTTATAGGAAGCGTCTGCAGAGTCATTTTAAGCGGCAGAAACACGCTGCGTTCCCCGTCACACAAACGAAGCTTCAAAGCAAGTTATGTTTAAACAAGGTTGTGCACGAGGACGTTTCGGCTAAGTCGGGCAGCCACTCCTCGGCGATCTCGTGGGCGACCCTGTACGCGGGCCACTGAACGGCGACCCCCTCTCCACCGTTCGTGTGTCACGACAGAAGACGCTTCTCGCGAGCTTGGAGAAGATAAAAATGAAATAAAGACGGAGCGTATACGTGACGCGCGGATCGCACGAAGGCGCGCGTGTGACACACGGCTTACGCGATGCGCGGCTCGACGGAGAATAATTGCCGCCGCGCCCGTTTTTAGCGTGGGCCGTGAACGCGGCGAGACGCAGGAAGAGAGAGGAGCGAGCAGGGTGGATGATGAAGTCGCAAAGAAGGGCTCTTGCTACGGCCTACACGTTTCCTTTCTTCGCGGGGGCGTTGATGCTCTCTGCCTCGCGCGGTGCGGCTGCGCGAAACGGTTTGCCGACGCCCTCCTTCAGGATTTGGGCAAGAAGTGAGCTGACGAGGCGCTAAATACAGCGCCTGTGAGGGTTACGTCAGACCTCTGTGCATGTGATACATCATCATCATCATCATCCATCATCATCATCATCATCAAGCAACAACCTCCTTCATATCGCCACGCATACATCATCACATAAAATATCATCTCATCAGCAGCATCACAATCATCGAAATCAGCATCGTCATCGTAATAATCATCTTCATAATCATCGCCATCATCATCATATCCATCTTCTTCTTCTTTGTCGTCATCATCATGATCATCATCGTCGTCATAATCGTATCCTTCCTCTTCTTATTCTGACTCTTATTCTTATCCACTGCAAAACGAATGCCGTTATTACTAACTTCCAAATGCTTCCGAGACCGTTTTTCGCCCCCAAATTTTCATATCCAATCCCCCCGCTTAGCTAGCAATCTTCCACTACATCTGGTGCCGTCTCTCGGCAGCCACTCTGTTAACCTGGTAGTCCACAGGTTCGCAATTCCTCGCATTTAGTGTAGTGCCCAACTCCAGTTCGTTTTTCGTCAATTTGAGCGATGCCTCCCACACGAGTCTGTTTCTTAATACAAAACGCTCATTTACTCTTCCGAAGCGTTGCTTCTGTCATTCTGCTTTCGGTGGTCCGTTCCGCGATACATACAGTAATCCCTCATTTACTCGTCGGATATATCGAAATATCGGTTAGGTCGAAACTTTTTCTCGCCACGCATTTACCTCCCATAGGCGCTACGTATTTCCCTCCTTATCACGAAACGTTTTTTTCGGGGGACCACGGATATCTCGAAATGTTGACAGAGAGAACACAAGGCAAAGGCCCCTACAGGCAGCTGATAAGGTCTCCATTCGAACGCTAGATCCCACTACACGTCTAACGCGGACACGAACGGCAAATTTACGCCGAGTACCGCGTATGAAACCGATGTTCCGCGTTGCATCGAGATACTCTCCGACGCCGCATCTTTAGAGGAGCCGGTGGACATGACAACAGATCTGATTGAAAGAGTAGATGACGAAGCGAGTGAGCCTCGAGAACGCTGTCTGCATAGAGCAGAACGCGAAACAGGCAAAATGCTCCTCTTTCTTCGTTCAGCAAGTAAATGACAACAATTGTCGTGCGTTCGAGCTTACTCGGAACGCCCCCTGTCTGGCATTACATGCGAACGCTGTATAATCAGGCGAGCATCTCAATTTCTTTTTCGCTAATAGTTTAATTAAATTTTTTTCCTGCAGAGTTATTATGCCTTTACTACGGAAGTCCCTGTGCATGGAGCTTCGTAGTCTCTTCTCCTGCTGCTAAATTATATCTTATATATATATATATATATATATATTATATATATATATATATATATATATATATATATATATATATATATATATATATATATATATAATGCACTTTATGGTGGCAAGCGGATGGTTATAATATAAAGGTAAAAAAGGGCTCAATAAAAACCTAACGCAGCGCTTAGTGTCACGGCACTGAACCTAATTTTATGACCTATATCCAAGGAATATGAATTCTATATGCAGATGCACCTGCTGTATCAGTGCCTGGGAATGTTCGCCCGGTATCAAACACTCCAGGGAATTTTCCCGACAGTGCCGCATGCACGCCGGCGCGAGCTTTCCACACATGCAGAGGACGGCGAAAAATGCCGCACTGAGCAGTTTTTGTTTGCATTGCAGATAGAGACACGCAAGGCAAAAAAGAAGATGAATTAGCAAAAAAAAAAAATGCTAGCTTGCGCTGCGGCAGCACCTGGTGATAGGACGACCGGAAGGCGCTATAGGCTGAGACCTGTATCATCGGCTCGTCGTATGTATACTCGGTCTCGCCAGTGTACGGGAAAGTCAGACGACTGGCACGGCATTCCGTCGTGAAATGGTATTTTTTAGGCTACACAAACGCAAATATTTTGGTCTGTCTCTCCCTGGATTCAACCGCACAGCACCCCAAAAAGAACAGTGGGAAAAAAAAAATTACCGTTCCTTCATAAAGAACGTTGCGAGAAGAGCGAAAAGCTGGAAGTGCGTCCAACCGTCGCTGAAAGTGCGCCCCCAATCGATCGCAAACCTTCAAAGACCCAAATCGCAAACGAAGAACGAACACCTATGCGACGATTTCTCGCGCACCAAGTAAATGCATCTAAGAACGATCTAAAATTAATGTATACCCATACGTGGTTTGTGAGATGAAGATGTATACCTATTGTACTCCTTCGTCATGATCGATACGTGTGTTGTCTTACCGAGAACCGTTCCTTTTTCGCGACTTTCAAGTAACCGCGTTTGCGCAATGAAGGACCGGTTTCACGCACGCAGCGTGTGTCCAGAGATCTTATGAGAGCTTTTAGGCCGACCAACCGGTCTGTGGGGAAATGCGTTAGTTTCTTGGCAGGGCGCAATCGGTACATCCCACTAAGAAAGCTCTCGCTTTAAAATGCTTGAATGCGTAGTGCACACATAGGCAAGACCGTTCCAAACTACTGGAACTGGTGACATTGCTCACACAGGTCCATCAGACTCCTATCAATCATCATCCATCATTATCACAAACAAATGCCTCTCACATAGATCCCCAATTATACCGGTCCTGTGCTAACTGCGACCAATTTATCTTCGCAAACTTCTTGATCTCACCTGCCCACCTATCTTTCTGCCGCCCCCTGCCACCTTCTTACTCAACACCTTCAACACCCCATACCTTCTTACTCGCGTTTAAGAATGCTACTCTACTTGAACTAGCCGTCCCTTACACTCATCTAAATTGGCTTTCCAGCCCTGCGTTATTGTACGATACGAAAAGTCTAAACTTCCATAAAATAAGCAGAAGGGGTGGCCATCACTCGCGATTGTTCGCAAAAAGCGTGGCTATTGCTTTTTGTAAGCCACCAAAGTGATGCTTTTCATTAGATATACGCTGTCGCTACAAATATTAAAACGCGCATGATGTCCGTGCGTTTCTTAGTGACTCTGCGGGATCATAGCGGTTAATGACACGCGTCGTAAGTAAGAAACACAACAACAAAAAGTGGTGGTAGCTTATAGGTAAAATTTCAAACATCTTTTTTGTATAACCCATGGGAGGAATTATGCTTTTTCGGAGGCGGAAAAAAATGGTAAATCGGTATTATGGGGCTCACCGAAAAGTGAACTACTGGGACAGGTTATACAGGGTGTCCCAGCTATCATGCATCAAGATTTAAAAAAAGTGTAATGGCGTTCCTGGAAGAAAACCTAATGCATAATGTTTTCAGTACTGCGGAGAAGCGGACAGTAATTTTTCGTTAATGAGACTTCGCTAATTAATTGTAATTAATTATTTAAGTCGAGAATTACTTTCCTAATCACTGAAGTGTCAATGAGGCACTTGTAGGTACCCACGAGGGAGGCCATAATTGAACTGCGGGTCTTTTCAGCCGACGTACATAATGGCGTTACTCTTTACCTCCATCACCATTCGATAATGGCATGCATGGAAGGAGCAGCAACAGCAAATTCGCGGGCGCGTGTGCAGATAAGGCACAAACTCGGTCGCGATTTCTTCTTTCTCTCTTTAGTTTATTTCATTCTGGCTAACTCAGAGGCAGCCTGTTTGAGGGCATTGCTGTACGATGCGCGCGGAGGCGCAGCCACGTGGTATTTTTCATATTTCGCGAGTTTTCTTTATCAGTCAGAATAAATGTGTGCGCAATTAGTTCTTCGCTGAAACTACCGCAGTTAAGTGCCCCTCGTGGGTACCTACAAGTGCCTCATCGACACTTCAGTGGTTAAGACAGTACTTCTCGAGTTAATAATTAATTACAATTAATTAGTCAAGTCTCATTAACGAAAAAAATGCTGGCCGTTCTCCACAGTACTGCAAACATTATGCACTAGGTTTTCTTCGAGTTAAAAATCTTGGTGCATGATAGCTGGGACACCCTGTATATATACCCCGTAATGCGATTAACCAAAAGCACAGGGAAGACGAACGCTGTAAACGTATTAACTGCCACTACGTACAGGTGAAAAAAAAAAAAAAAAACTAGAAACACGAAGGCGCCCAAAACAGTTCTTTGTGACAACTGGTCACGTCTGCAGATCACTCGCTTCCCCAGGCGATGGGCCATTCGGCGGTTCAACCCAGAGACCAACTAAATCGGAGCGGCTGAGAGGACCGCTGTTCAAAGCCGCTGCGCAGACTTCTGCTTCTACCTCTTTGTTGGTCCGGAGATCACGGCTCGGCAATTCAGAAGCGGCGAACGCAATCTGGAGGCATGGATCGCTGCGGTTTGTAATTGGTCGCCATTACGCATATTAACGAGGCAGCGCGCGCTTTCTGAATCGGTTGCTGTGATACTTCCTCGTGGGCGCTGCTGGTGGCCCGCTATCTTGTATTCCTGTAAAGCCATTTATTATTCGTGTTCCGCGTGGGAAAATTACTGAACGAACGAACACACACAAAAACAAATATATATATATATATATATATATAATATATATATATATATATAATATATATATATATATATATATATATATATATATATATGAATAAAGTGATTTTGCTGTAATGGGCGTCTACTGTGGATAGACAGACTGACTATAAAGACGGCTACAGGCGGTCTCGAGTTTGGCATTATTCAGCTTCAGCTGGCAAATAAAAAAAATTCGCGCCCCGTATCCTCGAATTCTACGCGGCCATTGACTTAGCGGCCTGTGCAGACATGCCTTGTAGCGCGCTCCCTTATATGAATCCACGAAAGTTATCCTATATCATGAGCTGCATACGACACAAGTATCACTGTTGGATAGCTAACTCGCGATGCTAAATACCTCTGCTTTTAACGTAGGCGCCATTTCAAAAATCTCCTTTAACCTATTAGTTGAGCGAGTAATAAGAACATTCACTTCAAGAAAGAGCGTTTAATTACCTCAACTGCGCGAAAACACGGACCCGCAGTTGTGGCTGCACGACAACAGACGAAGTCGTGCAACGATGCCAGGGCATAACCTTGACCGAAAGCCGCACTGGCAGCGTCTTTCTCAGACGTGACGTCATATCAGCGGGCGGTATGAATAAAAAATAAAAAAAGAAAACGTACAGTCGACCGTCACTTACCATTATCGAATGCCGGGGCGGCGTCCGATAGCGCTGGACCGACCACAAGGACGTCGCAGGCGACCACGAGCAGTAAGATGGAAAGACCGGGCGCCGTCATCCGGGGCTTCAATTTGTGCCTGCTCGGCGCCAAGTTCCCGGCGACGCACATGCCGTAGGACACCTCCCACGTACTACAACGCACACACCGACACACACTTCCTCTTCTCCTCCTCCGCGTCAACAATCGTCTCGGGGCCGAGCCCTCGGTTCAAATCCATCGGAACGCATCGTCAACGGTAACTGCCTCACGAACTCCACTGCGGGTAAAAAAGCGTCAAGCAGAAGCAGACGACTCGAAGCAGCAGACGACAGCTGAAAGCACCACCACCGCCGATGAACACGTCGCCGCGAGCAGACGACCGTTATCCAGCAGACGATAGCCCTGCAGCTGCCCCGCCGGCTTTTGCCCTCGGCGGCACGATCGCCGGCCACTAAGCGCGAGAACACCGGGCCCTGACAGTGCCGACATCTTGGAAAAGAGAGCGACGCGACCGCGACCCGATACCCTCCTTTCCCCAAATCTTGTTCCTTTTTATTTCAATCTCACGGCCTTTTAAGCCTCAACTCTTCACAACCGAAACTTCGCACCGTCTGTTAATGTCGCCGTAGGAAAGTGTCGTCTGCTAGGTAAGATGATATCGTCTGCTCCAAACTGAAACGAACGGATCGTCTGCTTCAAGAGTATCTCCTGCTTAAATATTTTTCGCCGACATCTTTTTTTGTGTGTGTCTTGGCCTCTGCAATTTTTCAATTTTTCGTTCGTGTTTTACTCTGTGCACACCAGCTGTTTCGAGGATAAAAAACCAAAGGTGTCTTAAACTGCGTCAAAGGTATGCCAGCGCTGGACGACCAAGATTGCAAGGAGGTTAGGCTTTTCCACTACGCAGCGCCGGTCAATCGCGCTGGAAGGTCAATTCAACGACGTTCGTCAAGAACCGCTTCCGCTGTTTCAGTGACGTGGAATTTCTGCGCTCTGCTGGCGATAACTGTGTGTCGAGTGACTCAAAAGCCTTCCGAGATAACGAGATAACCTTTCGACAACGACGTGTGAAAGCAAAGGATCCGCTAGGAGATAATAGCAATCTGCAAGAAGCACAACCGACTGTAAATAGAGGAGCGAAAGCTAGGATGCATCAGGCGAAGAAGCGGTGACAGTATTGTTCTGAAAATTTAAAGAGTTCCAGGCATAGAGCTTGCTTATAAAAGGACGAGTCAATATAAATTAAAATTCATAGCATTAAAAAACTAACCTAGGCTACGACAGCAGGTCAATAACATCCACCGATGCGACTACTCAGAAAACTCACGGCTTTGCGGAGCACCAAGCGAAGCGAGTACATTCCAAAATTTCCCTTCCGTGGCAGAAGTGAAAGGAGAAGGCCGATTCCTTATGCGTCAAACGGGCCGGCAAAACGAAAATAAAATAATCCGAAACCAAGGTGGCGGAACACAAAACCGAAGCAACTAAAAAAAAAGCACACGGAGCTGGTCGGTAGGGGTTCCGGCCTCAGGAGGCGACCCCTAGTTCACGCACCCACATCGGAAAAAATTCAAACAAGCAAACACCACGGCGAAGACGAGCGCCCGCGCACTAGGGCAAAGCACCGCGGAGTTGCGTGCGGTGTGGCGCGCAACCACCGACTGACAAGCGCGGCACGAAAAATCTCCGCATTCGAGAGCCGCAGTGTAGTGCCGGCTGCAGCAGCGCGGCTGGGCGGCGCGGGCAGGTGGCAGGGAACCGAAACTAAAACCCCGCTGCGGCTGCTCCGAAGACAGCTTGCGCCATCTGGCGGAAGGTAGCGCGAACTCCCACCAAGCTTCGTAACCGGGCGCGCCGGGAATACTTTGGGACCTGGCTTGCCGCGCGAGTTTTGTCTTTCAAACTGTGGCAAAACCACTCATTTCAGACCACTGACTTCCCGTGACTGTGGTAATGAAGCGCATAGAATACGCAGGAAGGAAGTTAGCTTTGCCTAATGCAGGCAGACCGCGAAACCGGAAGCGAAACTGAACAGAGGAGGAAAATGTGGCGCCATCCGGTGGTATAGAATGAAAGTGTCCTCAACTCAGTGGTGATAGCCGCCGCGAACGGGGGAAGGTCAGGGCTACAGGGAATTCGAA
The DNA here is from genome assembly GCA_013339765.2 of Haemaphysalis longicornis. Classification (NCBI taxonomy): domain Eukaryota; kingdom Metazoa; phylum Arthropoda; class Arachnida; order Ixodida; family Ixodidae; genus Haemaphysalis; species Haemaphysalis longicornis. Next base: position 47,230,075 of record CM023457.1, on the reverse strand, counting down.
GTGTTCTAGTTCATCATAACAACACACACAGCAGTTAAACCGAATACAAACAATGTAGTTTGAAAAGTGCAACATCAAGTTGTGCGCCGATCGGTATTTGCATGCGCCACATAGTGCAGCAACATCTGCTCACTAAACAGCAAACCAGTCCACTTTCTCCCTGCTAGGTATACAAAGTAGGTGCCTCCAAACTTGTTGGCTAGAGGGCCGGACTGCAGGGGTTTATCCAGAATTTCGATTTTTTTTTTTGGGGGGGGGATGTCGAAATCCTTCCGGGGGTGAGGAGGGGGGTCTTGGAGCCTAGGGATTTATACACCCCCCCCCTAACACCACCCCAACCCCCCCAGAAGGACTTCGACACCCCCCAAAAAGATTCCACAACCACAAGCACCCTGCCTAGGGATCTATACAACACCCCCCCCCCCCAAACATCCCACCGACACCCCCCCGAAATCGAAATTCTGCATAAACCCCTGCTTGGAGGGATCTTGGGGGCATGTACAGTCGATCCCGGATATATCTAACCCGGATATATCGAATTATTGCATATATCGAACAGCTGAAACATCCCCTTGGAAGTCCTATGCAAAAGTAAAGCACTTTCGTACGCGTGTATCGACCTCTCGTTCACCGTCACATTCCATATATATAACGCCGCGCCGCGAGTTCCCCTGCAACTGTACTTCTCCTGATGGAATTGTGGGCGATGACCATGACGTCGCGCGTCGCGTCGCTTTGGGGACCTTCAGTACTTACAAAGTAACTGTATGCCTTCAACACCTGCTCCACCTGCTCGACACACTAGCATGGGATACCCTCATGACAACGAGAACGCAGGTGTGATTCGGATGCGAAAGGGGAAGGGGATACGGACCGGAGGCCTGTGATCCATACAGACAAACTCTATATTGTGAACCACCGGCGGCTCTGCTAGCATGGAGACTGGCGCGGCGTGGTGCGTGTTTGTTTTTCTCGTCGCCGTGTCTCCGGAGACATGGTCTCGGAAAGAACATAAGAATTTGGATTTAGCGATGAAGGCGGACATTATTAGACGGCTAGCGAGAACTCGGTTGCAGAGGCATTCGAAATTCAAAATTCCACGCAGCCCTTTTGGGCACGACACTGCGCAGCAAGCTGGCGTAAGGAGAATGCAGCGAAGCACAGCCGTCGTGGAGCCATTCGTGTGCATATTCATGCAGTGGTTCAGCAAACAGCTTCGTTTCCTGACTAGAGGCGTTCGGATACAACAGACAACGGCGTTGAGTGCCTCGAGAGTGAATACAGAAAGCTGTCATCATTCCCATGCGAAATCCCGGGGGCCGCAACAGCATGTAAGTTCGTAACTGTTGACGACGACGTGCAAGGTGTGGTGGATCGCGACGATAAGGTGATCGCGGTGCGGATCGCCGTTACCGAAAAAGCGGACCTTACTAGCGACGCCGACGACGTTCCCAACCGCCTACGGCAGCCGAGCTTGCGTCTGCATTCAGCGTAATTCGTGGCCGTGGCGGCGCAGTAGACGGCGACGGGCTTTCTCATTTAAATGGCGTTTGTAAGCATGAAGATAGCTTGGTGAACTTCATGACGAGAAGATAAAGCAAGCGAAGCTCACAGACTTTTTTCGTGCTGAATTAAGTGCGGTGGTCGTCGCGCTGTTTCATAATTTTCGTGCTTTGAAGAGCAAATCGGGAAGCTACCGCTTGTCGCCGTCTCTCAAAGCTCTCAGTGATGTGCGGAGTTTTCAGACAAGCTCCAGATGGGCATATTTTATATTTCGAATTATCGATATATCGAACTATTTCGCGATCCCCTTAGAGTTCGATATATCCGGGATCGACTGTATATAAATCCCTGGGCGGGGTGCTCGTGGTTGCGGAATCTTTTATGGGGGATGTCGTAGTCCTTCTGGGGAGGTGCGGGGGGGGGGGGGGGGGGGGAGGAGGTGCCTAAATCTCTGCCGAACTGGGTATTTGAGGCGGAAGCGAAAGCCAGACCATGAGCTACGACAGTTAATCGACCAAACCGTTGTAAATCCTTAAAAGGTGCGGATTTCAACGCAGGTTTTCAAGCAGAATTTAAAAGAAAGAAAGCTTTACGAAGCAGGAGGTGGCAAGACATTCGGGAACCCCGTATTCGCGTGCAATTACAGTGGAATCCCGTTCATACGTTTTACACCGGACGGGGAAAACAAAGCGTAACAACCAGGGAAACGGAGCAGTGAGGGAACCTCCCGAAATGAACGAAAACAGTGTAGCTTTGACTGCAACCATGTATTTCTGCAACTTTGGCTTTCGAACTTAAAAAAAAAAAATCTCGAGAATGTAGGATTACCGCTTTTTGCAGTCGCTCAACAACACCACGCTTGGAATGCAAGGTCCCTAGCCATGGCGACTCTCCTCCGCGCTGGCTGCTTGTCTACTGCGTTTAGTGCGTCAAGCTTTTCCTGAAGGGAAAGCGTCTCCCGTTTTCGCGACGCCATCAAGGCTCGACAAAGTTCGCGGTTGCAAGTTCAACCGTGTTCTCAAAGCTTAAGCGCACGATGACGAAGAGAGCGCGTGCTATTCTTGCGGAGGTGCTTTATGGCAAACACGCATTTCATGCATTCCGAAGTGAAGCTTCCGTTGGGGACGCTCTGTCCGGCCAACAACAGATCGAGGTCGTGACGTCACAGCCAAAAGTCACGTGATAAAGACATTTTCGTCACTTCCTGGACCGTGGGCTTTTTTTTTTTTTTTACTTTTATCACGAAGGCACTGCGCATAGCATCAAGAGCTATGCACTGCGGTAAGGTATTTTTTTATGACTATTGCGCAGGTACATACGTCCTTCCGCATCGGTAGGTTCACTTTGGCGTTTGTTTGATGCCCGAGTTTGTGTCAACGTAGCCGCGGGTCAACATCGTGGACGGTTTCTTACATGATTGTCAAGTGTAGGGGTCGAGCTGTTGGTTGATAAACGCGCCGCGTATCTGCTTTAAAGGAGCCATGAAGACAAAATGCAACTTTGTGTTATTCGAAAGATTTCGTGTTTTATAGTGCCCCCAGCGCTTGTCCGAATGCAAACGATGCTTTATTCACTGAGAAATTAATCAATTTAGGTAAAAATTTTGATTTTCCCGCTCAATCGTGCGTTTTCGTGGTCCAAATGACATCACTGGAACCGACCGCTCTGCAGCCTAGGGTCCCTTGATTCACGCATCCGCCGTACAGGGTGGAGACACGTATGCGCTGGCGCCGCCATTTTGGTCCATTCGCTCGCTGCCGAAACAAGTCATTGTATCAAAACCGCGCTAAAATTATCGCCGCAACGCGGGTTAACTGGCGAAGTTTGAATCATCTTATCTGTTTCGCGTTGCTAGGTCTCGTGGGAAACGAGAACAACGCGTTGTGCACGTTGACCCAATTGCAGCGGCACGGGACCGTTCAAAGGGTGTCTGCACCCTGTACATTGGCGCTAGCACTGAGGTACTCGCGCGTTTGTTTACGTTACTGAACCGAGATGGCGCCACCATACCGTGGCGTGTCGTTTTCTGCCTTTTTTTTTTGTTTTGGGAGAAAATGGTTTCGTGAAACATAGTGCTCGCTCGACAAATATGTTCACGTAAGACACCGTCGCGTCACTCAATCGGCCAGTGTCGTCTCAGACAACCCCAAAGCCCTGCCGTTCTGTGCAGCTAAACAAGCATAGTGCGCGCAGTACCAACAACAGCAGTACGAAGCGGTACTTCTATGTTTACATGTGCTTTCGTAACTTACACTTACAACCATTCTTACGGCTTTAAAAAGAATTTGCCCTAAATTTAAGCGCAAATACCTCTTTAGGCAAGCTTGTAAGCTCTGCCTAATTCGCGTTTACTTTCGCCGGCCTCCGCCAATCGCAGAACTGGCTCGAATGACATCATAGGTTCTGTTGCGGGAAATGAGCTAGTGGGTCGCATGGCCATTCCCTTTTTTTCCTAATTATGTAGCTTATTTGAGGGGAGTTTACGTTAAAAGTGGTGTCAGTATGATTCTAACGAGGCAATCTTTTGAATGAACCAAACTTGTGTTTTCTCTTCATGGCTCCTTTAAGCGTGTTGCTGATATTGCCTGTTCGGCAGTCACTGACTCCACCATAACTCCGCTGTAGTACCAGTACCAGGCCCATAAAAGTTTGGATGACCGATCGACCACCGCTAACTAGCGCCGCTTTCACCGCTAGCGCCGACAGGCTTTTCCGCATGCACCTGTGACGTGCGGCTAAAGGACAGGAGGAAGGAGTTACGGTACGGTACGGTACGACAACTTTATTGATAGTGCCTGCCGACGGCTTGTCGCCCTGGTCTTGCTAGGGTACTTCGCCGCGACGCGGCCTTGACGTCGTCTCGGTTGGTGTCGCCTCTACTTTGGCCGCGGCCCCGCTACTTCCTCGGGTCGACCACGCCTGCCCCTGGTCTGGAGCGGCAGTCTTCCCTCGGGTTCGCTGGGTCGCTGCCTTTCGAGTGCGGCCGAGACCTGCTGGACGGCCTGGATCTGGGTCTCCCTGTCGTAGCTCCTCGTCGCTGCTTCTAGCAGCGGCGGGATCGTCTTCCTCGTTGCCGCTTCGTGTGGATTTTTGCTGCAGTCCCATAGGACGTGAGCCGCTGTGGCTCTCTCCTTCTGGCATGTGCGGCATAGGTCACTCGTGTACACGTCCGGGCACACGTGCTTCATTAGGGCTGGGGTGGGTAGCGTCCCCGTCTGGAGTTGCCGATATAGCACCGCTTCCTCCCTGGTCAGGCCCGGGTGGGCGGTGGCATCGTTCTCCTCTTGTGTCTGTACCACTTCGTTATCTCGTTGTATGTGTCATGTGGTCTTTGGTCTCCCACCACCACGTTGGATCGACGGCGGCAGTTGCCGCAGCGCGGTTAGTGAGGCCTCGCGCGCACGGCGTTCGCCGTCTCGTTGTGGTTTGCGTACCTCTTTCCGATAAGTCTTCGCCCATGTGTGCAGGGAACCATTTCATCGCTACGCGGCGGCTCTCGATTTTTGTCGCTCTCAGTATTTGCGCGGCTTCGCTGCTCACTCTTCCCCTGGCGTAGTTGCGTACTGCCGTTATTGAGTCACTGAGTACGGTCGTGCACTCGGGGTCGGCGATGGCCACGGCGATGGCCGCCTCCTCTGCCCGACGCGCCTTCCGTGTGTGCACGCTTGCTGCTGCCTTAGTTGTCCCTGTCGTGGTTTGGACTACGACTGCTGCGTAGGCTTTCCCCGTCTCCCGGGTATTCGGCCGCGTCCACGTATACGGCTCCCTCGTCCCTGGCGTGGAGGTCGATGAGTGCCCTGGCTCCCCGCCTCTCGCCTTTCCCTGTTGTATTCTGGATTCATGTTTCTCGGTATTGGGTGTACTCGTAGCCTTCTGCTGATGTCTTCTGGGATTGTCTCTTCTGTTCTATCTTGTTCCCTCAGGCATATTCCCAGGTTCCTTAGTACTTGTCTACCTGTTCTTGTTTCTGTAAGGCGCGCGAGCTGCGCCGTTCTTTGCGCCTCTACTATTTCTTCCAGCGTGTTGTGCACGCCGAGGGCCAGGAAAAAAAATATGAGCGCTACAAGAACAACGGACGAGAAAGGCAAGCAGCTGGCGTATTTGTCGTCCGTTCTTTTTTTACGCTGTTATTGTAGCACTCATATTTCTTTATTTTATTTTGTCAATATCATAGATGAACTCAACCAAAACACGTTTCGAAGAGAAAGGTGCTTTTGGAGAGCACTTTAATTTGAAAATATTTGTTCCTATTAAAAGCTATTCCAATAAAACGGCTTTAAAAGCAAAATTTCATATCCTCGCAGCCCCGGTCTCTACAGAAGCTCCTATAAGAAATACAACTAGGAAAGTTGATTTGATTGATTGATTGTGGGGTTTAACGCGCCGACGCAATGCAGGCGATGAGGCGCGCCGTAGTGGAGGGCTCCGGATTAATTTTGACCACCTGGGATCTTATCGTGCGCCGAAATCTCGTACACACGGGCGTTTTTGCTTTTCGCCTCCATCAGAAAAGCGGCCGCCGCGAACTAGGAAAGTTGCGGGCTTTTAGTTCAGACATTTTGTAGTGGTAGCAAATATTTTATTTCGTACCGAGTGCCTATAGCATGGCAGAAAAAAAAAGGAAGCAGCAGCGTACTCGGACAAGCTATTTTGATACCGCAGTTGAACTAAGGTCAAGTGGCAGGCTTTATCCATCTCGCACAAGAACGGAACCGATGGCTGTTTAATAAGTGGATGGCCTCCCCTGGTTTATGGCATCAAGGCACGACAAAGTTCGCGGTTGCAAGTTCAACGGTGTTCTCAAAGCTTGAAGCGCACGATGACAAAGCGCGGTTTTTTGCGGAGGTGTTTTTATGGCAAACACGCATTCATGCATTCCGAAGTGAAGCTTCCGTTGGGGACGCTCTGTCCGGCCAACAACAGATCGAGGTCGTGACGTCACAGCCAAAAGTCACGTGATAAAGAATTTTCGTCACTTCCTGGACCGGGGGCTTTTTTTTTTTACTTTTATTCACGAAGGCACTGCCCCATAGCATAAAGAAGCTATGCACTGCGGTAAGGTGTTTTTTTATCACTATTGCGCAGGTACATCGTCCTTCCGCATCGGTAGGTACACTTTGGCGTTTGTTTGATGCCCGAGTTTGTGTCAACGTAGCCGCGGGTCAACATCGTGGACGGTTGCTTACATGATTGTCAAGTGTAGCGTCAAGCTGTTGGTTGATAAACGCGCCGCGTATCTGCTTTAAAGGAGCCATAAAGACAAATGCAACTTTGTGTATTCGAAAGATTTCGTGTTTTATAGTGCCCCCAGCGCTTGTCCAAATGCAAACGATGCTTTATTCACTGAAAATTAATCAATTTAGGTAAAATTTTGATTTTCCCGGCTCAATCGTGCGTTTTCGTGGTCCCAAATGACATCACTGGAACCGACCCGCTCTGCAGCCTAGGGTCCCTTGATTCACGCATCCGCCGTACACAGGGTGGAGACACGCATAGAGATAATAACTCTAGAGGGAAAGCGCGCCGCTGAGCCAATGCATTGGAACCGTACGACACACAGTGGCAGACATGATACAACGATTTGAAGGTTCCCAGCTGAGCTTTTGCTTACTAAAACGGCGAAAGCGAGGGGTTGTAATCTGGCAACGTGCTACTGTGGCGTTTCCGCGTCCGGCTAGCGAAGCATGCCGGGAGAAATTGTAACATGGCGGACCGCTGGCCACAGGGGGGTAAAGCGACATAAGATAATATACTCTAGAGGGAAAGCGCGCCGCTGAGCCAATGCATTGGAACCGTACGACACACAGTGGCAGACATGATACAACGATTTGAAGGTTGCCAGCTGAGCTTTTGCTTACTAAAAACGGCGAAAGCGATGGGTTGTAATCTGGCAACGTGCTACTGTGGCGTTTCCGCGTCCGGCTAGCGAAGCATGCCGGGAGAAATTGTAACATGGCGGCCCGGCCCGGCCAGGCGGATTTTGTGTAGGCGGCGTCAACAGCATTGCGTAGTTTATCTCCTGTGGGTAGGTAACCGACGTGTTTTCGGTTTAGCGTACGTGCGACTTTATGTACTGAGACTATTTGAGCAAGATGTGGCAACGCTCACACAACACTTGCGCGCAAGCTCGAATGAGACTGATCGCATGCGCGAGGACGCCAAGGAGTCAGCTGATCCGTACTGGGCGCACAGAAATGAATCTCCGTATGATCTCCGTGCATTTTTGCGCTGTGCCGCTTTATTTGCCCTTCTGTGACATTTTGCGAGTCGCTCAATGCTTTTCAAACGAAGTGTAGTGAACTGACTTGTGGCTTTAGCTCAATGTAAAACCTTTATTGACACAAAAAAAACATCGCATGGGCCAACGCTGATATTGCCGGTGAGTCGCGGCGCTTTGAAGCACAGGAACCCAAAGAGCGCGGTCGATCGCAGGCCAATGGAGTGGAAGAATGCATGCCAAGGGAGTATGCGAAATACAGTCCGCGGCGTGTCCCGTTTTCTTTTCTGTCTGTATTCGTCAAGTTCTAGCTACTTTCCACCCCTTCAAAGGGAAAGCTTGCGGGCTGAATGCGCAGTATTGAATGGGCAGTAATTTACCGCACAGAGGCGTGAGGAGAGAACATTGACTGATTAAAAAGAAACCGCATTTCGTTACCTATGTTTTTTCGTTCTACCTTCACGAACGTTTGCGCGAAGTTCGAAGCACGAAGAGCTGTAAGAAGTTCCATGAATAAAACAACTGGAACCGAACGATTATAAAAGCTCCTTTTATTTCTCTTCCAACGGGAACGATCGCTGGCTGCCACTCCGTAGCCTGTAGTGAACTTGCGGTAGTCAAGGTCAGATCGGAATCGCTGGGTTCCGGCGTCGGGGAAAAGATAGGGTGCTTAACGTGAAGAAGAATGACAGCCTCGCAAGCGCCCGGGGAGGCACTTGCTCAGCGCGTGCATCCGAGTTGTACCAGTTGTACACGTTTTGCACGCATGCAGATCTGTAGTGATAGATTTGTAGTGATAGGAAAAGTGTGAGGGAGGTGGTGAACGATCTAAAGCGATTTTGCGAGTTGTCTGCCAGTGCAGTTAACTGGAACAAGTGCATAGGATTTTTGGCATGGTGACTGGCAAAGTAGCCAGTGTTTTTCGAGAACATTCCTTGGACGACAACTCCGGCCAGGTATCTGGGCATCCCCCTTGAAAACTACCAGGATGCTAGAGAGTACTGGGACGGAGAAACTGATAGAGTTAGAGAGAAATTAACACAATGGGGGGAAGGGATCTGTCAATGTTTGCCCGTGCATCAGTATGTATGTGTTTGCTGTTGCCAAGGTATGGTACGTCCTACAGGCGATTTGTATGTCAAGAAGGAACATACAAAAGCTGCACAGAGTGTTTGCGGTGTTTTTGTGGGGCTCAAGTTGGGAGCGCATGAGTCGAACTAATTGTTTCGCTCGGTGAAAAATGGTGGATTGGGACTGGCACATTTGTTTTATCGCAAATAGTTTCTAGGTTTATTTCTGAGAGATCAGAGAGATTGCTTTCTACGTACTGTGGTACAAGCCCGACTACGTGATTTTATTCCAGACTATGTAGTTTCAACTTCTGAAATGCGATGTGTACGTGTGCGTGGGTTCTTGCGGGAAGTTGTGGATGCTTTTAGGATTTTAAGGGTAGGTTTTCCTCGGAGTATTTGAGTAGTGTACCGCGAAAACGTTTGTACAAAGATATGATTGATGTGTGTCTGCCTGTTCCGGTTTATCGTCAGTTATATGCAGTGGGTTCAGGAAAAGATGTTCTAAAAAGAGTGAAACGAATGCCAGTACGTTCATCTGTTAAATCTTTCTTCTTTAAACTTCATAGCGGCACGTTTCCGGTAAAACCCTGGCTGCAGGAAAAAGGACTATATGTACACCCATGGACACTTAACTGTAGATTATGCCAAAAGCTGGAAACAATTGAGCACATCTTTCTGGACTGTTGGGATGCGGTGTTTCACTGGGACATCCTCCAACGAACCCTGAAAAAAGACTTACCATTAACGCCTTATGGCATTCGCTTTTTGCCCGTAAACAACGATGGAGGCGTGCCCTATGATATGTTCATGGCACTTAGTCTGCATTCTATGTGGAAAACTCGCATGGCGGTTCAAAATGCCGAAGAGGATGCTCGCACAGTGCGAGAGTACTTCATTGAAAGCGTTGCTTATATAAGAGAAGTTTATCGAGTGATGCCGGAAGAGCCTGAGTGGTTACCCATTCTGGATGTTCTAGCGCAATTTAAGATGTTTTAAGCCACTCCTTCAGCCGATTGGTGGCTGGAGCTAGTAATTTGTGTACTGAACATGCGTGTTGTGTTGTCGCCAAGCGGCAATAAAGGAAAAAAAAAAAAAAAAAAAAAAAAAAAACTCCGTGGCCTAGCGGTCTGAGGCGCTGGGAATTCCCGGCAAATGTTTTGCGAGTCACGAGTTCGAATCCCCGCGGGTACGTGCTTTTTTTTTTTTTGTAGTTAACTTTTTTGTTTTCCGCCGATGTTTTTCTATGTTGAGTTCACCTTTTTTGGGGCCGCAACGTTCATGGCTACACAACTAGTTCACAAAACGCGCGCAGGCTGGCACTGGCGCGCTAGCGAGTTCTCGTTGGCGTGCTGTTGCCATAAGCACCGACTGCTTGCGGGCAGTGGGCACAGGTCAGAATGAACAGACCCTTGGCCTGGTGCGAACACGCTTTTTACGAACAGGCATGAGGGAGGCAAGCTCCAAATATGGGCGAAAGCGCATGACATTTGGGCGTCTGCGGGTACGCGGAGGGCGTTCATGCACTGCGTAGGTCTCGGCTAGTGAATGCTACGACTACAAGCCGTCCTGGGAGGCTTATCTTGTGCATTTTACAGCCGACAACATGGCAGAAGCGCGTACGATGATTACTGAGATATTGAGAATGCCCATCCAACAAAGCCATTGGTTATGTTTTTACAGAACCGAAACCGAAACTTGTGTGATTGCTAACCTTGGGCATCGTCCAATCACGGCGCCCCTCCTCTCACGTCACAGCCTTAGTTGGTGCGGCCGCCGAAAACCGCGCATGGTAGTTTTTCTTCTGTCGCGCTTTGTAAAATAATTACCGATTTGTCAACCGGATAAACGATGAAAAGTGTGCTAATTTAAGCCAGTCTACGCAGTGCAAGCAAAAACGGGAGCTTGACAAATTCACTTCAGTGTCCCTTTAAGAGAGGGAGACATCAAGGCGATAGCAAGCTATATGCAATGGCTAATCTCGCCTTTACCATAAGACAAATTCTCCGTTAGTGGGACTGACCTCTTCAGCTTACATTAAAAGTTTTCTCTCTCTCTCTCTCTCTCTCTCTCTCCCCTCTCTCTCTCCCCCTCTCTGTCACTGTGGAATTCGTAGATGTACCAGAACACAGTGAGCTCGACCACGTCTCGTTTGCGCATTTACCTGTCACCGCAATACCAAGCCGAATGTGGTACGTCCAGCTTGGCACCCCAATGCGCAAATCATTTCCACATCACTGAATTCGCTGCATCACAGCACGGCATATCCTCGCTTGGTGAACTCTTGCTGCATGTTGTTGCTGACGGCAACGTGACTTGTTTTCTTGTAGGATATGGGGGAGCACAACTAGTGGTGTCACACTTCGTCCTCGATTGTTAGGGAAAAGATCGGTGTCATCGTGTTGTCGCCGTTTCACCGGCGAGGGCTCAAGATGACGGCTTCATTCGTGAGCTGGCTCAAAGAAACAGACAACGCGACGCCGAGGAACACTTCGACGATACACTTACTTGATTTAAGTAACCGGCCACGACAAGGTATCATGCGGGTATCATCTACGTGGAAAGAAACCAACTCGGGTACAGAACAAATTCCCAGGGGCAAAATGACGCAATAACAACAATAATAATAATAAAAAAAAACGGTGAAGCGACCGTAGCGCCACACCACAATGCCTTTGGCAATCGCCTCCACATGCTTGGCTGAAGCCTTGGTTGAAACTCCTTACCGCAGTGCCTGGCTTCTTGATGCTATGCGCAGTGCCTTTGTGATAAAGTAAAAAAAAAAAAAAAAAGCCCACGGCCCAGGAAGTGACGAAAACGTCTTTGCCACGTGACTTTTCGCCTTTGCACTGCCTCAATCGACTTTTGCCTCAGCACCTTGGCAATTTTATTGTCAGAAGTTCAATAAACAAACAAACAAAAACGTTTGACTGTGACGTCACGGTCTCGATCTGTTATTGGCCGGACAGAGCGCCTCCTTCCATTGTAAGCGCAGTAATGATGGTGATACCACAGACTAACATAGGGCCATCTAGTGGTGACAAATCGAATCCGCGTGTGGCTTCATGTTGTCAGTTCCGTAAGCAAGCCTGGCCAAAGGCTCGTCAAACGTCAAACGTCAAAATGGCGGTCCGTGCATATGTTGCCTGGGCGCATGGAGGAAAGAAAAGGTTATTCTTTCCTCCATGCCTGGGCGGCTTTGGAGTGTCAGATCGCGACGAATGATCCGGCAACGTACTCTGAGCCACGACGTAACAGTGAGGATTTTAATACATTGGACTCTATGTGAGCTGCGCCGGGAATAAACAAAAACAACGTAGCACTGAGGAACGTAAGAGCGGGGTTCCACTGTATATCGTATAGTTGCGACACGAAACACGTGACATAGAACATTGGCTTTTTAATTGGAGCAAGTACAACCATAAAACTATTTACAGACAATAGTATATCAATTAAATAAATATGGAGTAGAAAGCCCAAGAAAACAGCTCAGGAGGAAAAACAAAATTCAAGATTTACACATGGGTATATTTAGATGTTTGCAATATTAACGTATGTAGAAAAAAGGAAGAGTGTGATGAAAGCAAAATGTCCGACAGACACCGACTAAAATACTGTATGTTTGATTTCTTTCTGATTATGTCACATTACGAAGATGGATAATGTGAGTGGTGGAGTGGATGTTTTGCGTTTATTACTGCAGTGAACTGTCGCGGCATCAGCTGATGAGCAAATATTACGTAGATAATTCAGGTGTTCGTCAGATTTATTATCCCCGTATCTTGACTTCAAACATTCCAATTGAAAGGACCTTTGCTCACGTAGGTAGCGGCAAACATTGCTATGTTACGTGGAGGAAAATAACTTTAGCTTGCAAACTGTCCAGAACCTATACCAGAAGAGCTTTACTGCAGTTCAATGATGTCTGATTGAAATGTAACTAGCACAGAATCCGCATCGCAGCCACATAAACTTTTATGATCCCCCAATTACTCCTTTATCACATCAAAGTCAGAACATCGCTAGAAAGACTGTGTCTGCGGATCACTCAAGACAGGAAAGAAAAATACTTTATCGGACTGCGGAATGGTCATTGAACAGTAGGGCACAATCATCGATGTTTCACCTCTTTCGCAAAACAAAACAAAACCATAATATAGGGAAGCTCGCACTCACGTGTAAGACGTGCATAGCGAAGCTGTTTTAGGTGAGCATTTCCGTACACATACCGTATTTACTCGATTCTAAGCACCCCCTTTTTCCACGATCGCGATGCCCAAAGAGAGGGTGTTGCTTAGATTCGAAAAACCTAATTTACCCCCCCCCCCCCCCCTGCCACTTTTCCCGGCCGTATCTCGACGAGACGGCGCAAAGAATAATATTTATTTGACGGACATTAAAAAATAAGCACAAACAGTGATCACCACCGCTTACATCTGATACTCAGTCACCCTTGCCTACCATTCGAGTCCGTTGTGCCGCTCGGCCCGCCGCACTCAGTATTTCCCAACAGGTCGTCTTCTATTCCGTTGAAGCGGTTTGTAATTGAAAACTTGACAAATTACTTGGCCGCAACGTCTACTCGGGCCCGCTTCCACCCGTCTGAAATCCACCTGGCGATGGTTGCTTATATAAGGAGGTGCTAATCGACCAGATTTAGGGGAAGTCCCCAAGGTATAGTAAGTTTCTGCAAAAGAAAGTTGACATCCACCTGAACGCAGCCATACGGCTACAAAGGAAAGATATACAGCTTCCTCAGAAACTTCGAAGTTGAAGAAAAATTCGTCCTGGTCCAGGATTCGAACCCGGGACCACCGCTTAACCGGAGCAGTCGCTCTACCAACTTTCCTTTCCTTCGCAGAAACTTACTCCACCTTGGGGATTTCCCCTAAATCTGGTCGATTAACACCTGTCCTTCGCTTCGAGTTGTTGATCAATTCGTTCTCGCGCTACAAACTACTAGCCTCCTGGTTAGCACAGTTGGTATAGAGCGACTGCTCCGGTTAAGCGGTGGCCCCGGGTTCGAATCCTGGACCAGGGCGAATTTTTCTTCAACTTCGAAGTTTCTGAGGAAGCTGTACAGCTTTCCTTTGTAGCCGTACGGCTGCATTCAGGTGGATGTCAAACTTTCCTTCGCATAAGGAGGTGCTTAGATTCGCGTGCAAACTGTTTTTCGATTTTTAATGCGTAGCATTCTTTGCCGGGTGCCCCCACAGCCAGGACCGTGTAACGCCCTGCATTTCCACAAAAATGCAGATATCGCGGAAGTGCCACCTGTAATCGCTATAGCACCGTAAATGGAGATAACTGGTCGCACAAAATTTTGAAAAACTAAAAAAATAAGAAAAAAATATAAAAAATTACGGAAAATGTCAAAACGTATACCGCATGGCATTTCCACAGTAACGCAGATTTCGCAAACGTTCCACCTGTTAATTACAGAAAATTGCGAACCGTGTAACGCCCTGCATTTCCACAATATAACAGATGGCGGAAAAGTTCCAAATGTAATCGTTGTGATAACGTAAATGGAGATAATTAGTCGGACGAAATTTTGAAAAACTAAAAAATAAGGAAATATTAAAATATTACGGAAGATGGCAAAATCGCATGGCATTTCCACAATAATGCAGATTTCACGAAAGTTTCACCTGGAATCGTTATAGTAGCGTAAATGGAGATAATAGGTCGTACAAAATAAAAAAACAACTAAAAATAAGAAAAATGTAAAATAATTAAGGAAAATGGGAACCGTGTAACACCCTGCATTTCCACATTAATGAAGATTTGGCGAAAGTTTCCCCCTGTAACCATAATGGCGTAATTGGAGATAATTGGTCGGACAGGATTTCGAAAAAAAAAAAAAATTGGCTGGAAACACTCACACTCAAGACAGGCGGCATAAGAATGCTACGCATTAGTAGATAATTATCCGAATTTCTGCATATTTCCCCCCCCCCCCCCGAATGTAGGGGAGGGTGCTTATAATCGGGGGTGCTTAGAATCACAAAAATACGGTAGTTAAGTTTCAGTATCATCGTTTATTTGCATAATTGAGGGGATAGTAATGGTCGTCATATGCATCAAAGAGGTCGTCGTCTTCTGCGCGGCGAGGGGTGAATGCAAAATCATCCTTAGCATTGTAGACTTCCACCAGCTCAACTGGTGAAGTTCGCACTAAGTCCTGCGAGCCTTGAACGATGGCGAAGCTGCGGGAGTTCGTTATACGTGGGCCCTGAACGACACATCACCACGCATTTGTACAAGTTTGGAATTGCTTATTTGCATGTTCCGTCGTCGCTTTGCAGTAGTAGTAGTCATCGCCATATGCATCGATATCGTCGTGTCCCTCATGTCAAGCATCACATGCGCGGTAGCGCTTGACGACAGCGCTGGAGTTTTTCTTTTTTTTTTTTTTTGCTAGAGCCACTGCGCGTGCTGGGAGCGCTCAGCGGTCGCCGCGAGGCAAGCGCCCACGAGCGCTCCACATTTGCTTGGTATATTTTCCTGCAACGCCGAACTTAAGGCTTGTATATACAATAGCTCCGCTGTTCGTTACCTTGGCAATTGAGATGCGAAGACGGAGGAAACGGCGGAGCTGGTGGTTTTCACTGCCTGTAACTTGGCCGTCCTTAGCTCTGCCCCTCTTATCAGTAGATCGTACACTGACGTCACGTAGCGCACGTCGTCTCTTTCAACCTGCACGTCAGCGCTTACGTCATCACTAGGCGCAGCCAATCCCCGACGCGCGCCTCCCCACCCGAACGTCTGTTCCGTGACACCCGCTCCCCGCATCTGCTTGTCGGTTCCCAATTGCCTCCTCGCCACTTCCCCTCACACTTTGCCTAGCGTTTTCCTCCTCTCCCTTTGCTGCGCCAAGTTTTGAGCGACGCCCGGCACGGATGCAACTCAAGCTTAAACGGCTCCGCTGTAAAGAAACCGCTTTCGTTCTTGAGTAGGCTTACATGGTCATGAATGAGGTATGCCTCTCCTCGCAGCCTTATGTTGTCGTATTGATGTGCCCCGTTGAAATCGATGTAAAAGGCCACTTTCCAGAGGAACTCGAAACTGGAGCGTGGAAGCTCGGGCGATCCTTCTGTGCCAGGAACGCCTTTGTGTCTTCACTTCAAGGAAAGTTGAAGAAACATGACAAAATCTTTCCGCAGCTCAACCACCGAACTGCGCGTCAAGTCACAGAACCAAGTTTCCACTTCCATCAGGAATTTACGGGACTTGTTGCTATTCAGCCCATGCCTGATAGAATGAACAACTGGAACAACATGTTTCGTAACGCGCCACATGTCCACATGTCTCGCATGATGGCCTGCTAGTAAATAACGTGGTGCAATAACATTGGCATCGGAAGGTGCGGCAGCGTTTGTAATTTTAGATGCAAAGCATCTCTTGCTCTCGGCTCCGTCGTCCGTCCATTCACCGTCCCGGAAGACACCGGCAACACCCCGCTCCAGGAGCCATTAAAGGGTAAGACACCACCGGGCGTTCAGCAAGCCGAGCAAGCGCAGTGGGGTGTGGACGGCGCAAAACAACAAGGGAGGGACATAACCCCGTCGCATCTAATAAAATTATACCATCTTCCCGTAGGGGAACCTGAGTAGTATGCGAAACAGCCATGGGCTCAACGCAATTTCCATTTCGTAGTTCCGGTAAGTGAAAAGTGGGGTAGTTACCATGGAAACCAAACGGTAAATACAACGGTAGCTACGTACCTCAACCTAACGGAAACGACGAACTGAAACTAATGGGCACTTGAATAGACCCCATGGCTGGTTTGCATACTACTCAGGTTCCCCTACGGGAAGATGGTGTAATATTTTTTTCATTAAGGCATGTGTTTTTTACTCGTGACATGTTTTTCCCTACTCCAAGCTGCACGTCCTTGCAGTCTGCTGCAACTCTTGGGAGATGCCCTCTTTCGTACCCAACCATAAAAGCTGTAGGCTGAAGCCAATTTCTCTGCACTGTTGAACTCAAAATCAGCGCCTGAGGTACAAACGCTGCATCGCATTGGATTTTTCAAACATAATATAATTTTCCGGTGCTAAAACAAGAGGAAATGCAGAAACTCCAACGTTGGAATTGTCAGAGAAATGCGTGCGCCGCTCTTCTATGCACCAAACTCCTTTTCAGGTCGACTTCATTGCTTTAAGACGGATCAGCAGGCTAATTGGTTTGAATTCGTAGCCGTACCTTTTGCGTTCACTATACGACGAAAACAAAAAGGAGGCACAAAGACCAGCGCAGACTAACAACTGAGTGGTATTTCAAACGCACCTCATATATACCCTCATGAACAATCCTCTGATCATCGCGTATGAGCATGGGCGTACACAATTCATTGAAACATACACACAAATACACTTGCGGAAATCGCAATCACTGTATCATCCTGCTCAGCAACTGAATTTCCCTGTCAGAGCATTAACAGATAGGTTGGTCACGCATGCATGTTTCCTTCCTTATAGCGATGTGCCGTGCCTCTACAATATCCTTGGTAGTTCGATTAGGGCTGCTGCTTGCATAAGGCCCTATGTATTCCCATGAAGCGCTATAGAGCCGCATTAAAGTCGGCTTGAGTACTATGCACAAATGCTTTGGTGAAAGGCAGGGGCAGAATTGGAAGTCTGATATATATCAAAGTATTAGGACACCGCCATGAGACTTGTCATCATCATCATCATCATCAGCCTATCTACGCCACTGCAGGGCAAAGGCCTCTCCCATTAATCTCCAATTACCCGGTCCTGTGCTAACTGCGACCAATTTATCCCGCAAACTTCCTGATCTCATCTGCCCATCTAACGTTCTGCCGCCCCCTGCAACGCTTGCCTCTCTAGGATCCACTCTGTTACCCTTATAGACGAAAGTTTATTTTGCTTTCGCATTACATGCCCTGCCCACGTCCATTTCTTCTTCTTAATTTCTGCTAATATGTCCTTGAACACGCGTTTCTTCCCTGACCCACTCCGCCCTCTTCTTGTCCCTTAATGTACACCTATCATCTTCCGTTCCATTGCTCGCTGAGTCGTCCTCAATTTAAGTTGAACCCTCTTAGTAAGCCTCCAAGTGTCTGACCCGTAGGTGAGTACCGGTAAGATGCAGCTGTCATACACTTTCTTCTTCAGCGACAATGGTAGGCTGCTGTTCATTATCTGAGAATGCCTGCCGAATGCACTCCACCCCATTCTTATCCTTCTAATTACCTCTGCCTTATGGTTGAGATCCGGGGTCACAACTTGGCCTAAGTAGATATATTCGCTTCCCACTTCTACTGCCTCGCCACCCATCTCAAATCGCTGTGCTGCCCCGAGGTTATTGATCATTACTTTAGTTTTCTGCATATTAATTTTCAGGCCCACGGTTCTACTCTGTTTGTCCAGTGCGGTAAGCATGCATGAGACTTGTATCCCCATGCGATGTTGTATAGCGAGCCTCCTTAAAGTGGGCGTAATTACTAAACACGTGTGCTCTGTTAAAAAAGGCATCTCTTCAGGGCAGTAACGAAGTCTGTTATCATTATGATGGCCCTAGCGATTTTGTTCGCGGCAAAAGAATGCGGCGACAATGTGGCACATTAAGCGTTACAGACGGAGACGGGTTTCCTCGTCAAGTTCAGATAAAAATGCTCGAGCATTTCAAACGTAAGGTAGCCATAGCCTGTAACTATCGTTAGTGCAACGCAGTTCTATGGCCGCTGGATGAGAGGCAATCCAGCGGCCCTGGCAAGGCGAAGCGTTCTTATTGGTAAATGACAGCACAAGTATGGATTGGGTCGACATCTTTTCAAACTGGCAGTCCGTTACCACGCAAGGTTACGCAGTGTTACGAATCGGCCAGCGCCGCAGTACTTCCCCGCACCATTCCTCGGCTGTGCAGCGAAGCCACTCGTGCGCCTTTGAAAACACGCGCCACCATGTCGGCAACAAGTTGCGACAAAGCCGCGTCAGACGCTTTGCTCTCGCGCATTTCAAAACTTCGGCGGCTGCCTGCGAGGCTCGTCTCCACGCTCTTCAAGGACACAGAGGCCCCGTCGATCGCAACGGAGTCCTCCTCTCTCCCCTCTCTCGGACTCAACGTGCCCGAGGCTATGAACGGCTTACGAACTCTGGAAACAGTGTTGTGCGTGTTCCCGCTTGTTGCGTTTGACCGTTATCGCCTTTGGGTATAAATAGAGATGCCCAAGCGTTGTAAACCATTCCTGTTAGAGCAGCGAATCGATGTTGTCGCTCTGCTCGAGTCCTGTATTGTAAACCCCGCCCGTCGGGGCATTGTTCTTTGGCTTCGGCTCACCTCTCGCTATGAAGTAAACAGTTACGTTAGCCTACGGCTTCTGGACTTCTTCACGGCTGCAACAGCGGCTGGCCGCTCGCATCATACACGCTACCACTCGTATGTCGGAGGCCACGGAGATCGGATTGGGTGCCCCCGCCGGTCGCAACAGCAGCCACTCGGGCCGCTCGCTGCTGCATGCTTCGGCCTTCGAGTCTGGTCCAGGACGGCATGCGGTTATTGCGCCGTGTAGGTGGTTGTTCGCGCATTGATTGATTGATCGATTGCGACGTTTAACGTGTCGACGCTACACCTGGTCTATGGGGCGCATCGCAGAAGTCTCCGGATCAATTTCGACCACTACACCCGGGCGTTTTCGCTTTTTCGCCTCCATCACAGAAGCAGCCACCACGGCGGGGATCGAACCCGTGTTTTCGGGCACAGCACCACAACGCCTTAGAAACTTCACAGCCATCTCGGCGGGTTCTTCGCGTATGCGGTGTTTCGCATTCGTTCTTATGTGCAATAGCGAACCTTACGCTCGCTGGCAGAATGATGGCGTCGGGGAGAAACGGCGCACTTACGGTTTGTGCAGCTCGAACTCCTGCCGGTGGAACAGCCTCTTCGGGTGGAGCATTTTCAAGGGAATCAAGCTTCCAGAGAAAGGTGTGGGACAGCTTTGAGTTGATGAACTGAATTTACTGTACCCTCGGCACCGCTCACATCTCTCTTACCACCTTCCTCATTTCAGAGGTCATAATTTCACCCTGGTGTAAACGATCAAGTTGAGCTAGCAAGTTGAATCAACAGCGAACGTGCTCGGGTGATCACTTTTCCCAGTCTCAGCTTTGTCGAACTCGTGACTTAGCGCGTTACTGCGGAGCAGTAGGCTGAAGCTGGATTGCGGCAATTTCGCTTCTTCGATTTGCAGTCAGCTGTTTGTTAAGTAAACCCTTACGACAAGCTAAAAACTATGCAGATAACTATAACATTCGAAAAGACTCTGGATGGAAAACAAAATACAGGGCCTGGCTTAGTTAATAAACTAGATACCTATGAATAAACAGGTTGCAAGTAACGTTCTTGAAACCTTTTGGCGTAGAATAGCACGCTTCTCCGATTTGCTGTCATCTATTTATTAAGTAAGCCCTTACGACAAGCAAAAATTACGCAGATAACTTAACACTAAAAAAAAACTCTGGATGGGAAACAAAATACAGGGTCTGCGAATAGTTAATAAACGGAATACCTATGAATAAACGTGTTGCAAGGAACATTCTTGAAACCTTTTGGTGTAGAATACCATGCACATTAATCTCGCCGAGACAACGCTATTAGTCCGCTTTTACTGAGGTAACGGTTGGGCCAGAGACTCGAAGAAACCACCTGGTTTGAAACTTCTTTACTTTTGCCTTCGATGAATTTATGCTCACAGCAGCCAGAATTTTAAGTGAGCGAAAATATGGATGAAGTCGTGAAAAGGCTTAACAGCGGTCTGCGGCGCACCCTCACTAAGGCCTGCCAGCGCTCTTCTACCTGTTATACACTCTAAGAAGTGGTAATCTTTTCCTACGGTACGGCTGGAAGGGTTTTCAAAAGAAAGAAATGCGCATTCCACAAACTAAAGCGCTCATAGACGGATTTCCGTGTACAGCTGAACTCGTAGAAATTTCTATAGATATCATGCGTAAGTGCACACGTCGTGCAATTAACGCCTCGCGTCATGACCTACCTAATATTACTACGTTGAATTTGCGAATAAGCCCACCATTGCACACACGATCAAAATTAGGGTCATGGCATAAAGAATATGGAGGGGAGGAATCGTGTGGCTATAGTGTACAAAACAGGACAATGCTCATTAAGCGACAGACAGCTCGCCTGCCCGTACATGAGTGAACGCGTTCACACTCGTAAAATTGTATCGAGCTTTCGGGTGCAAGCAGAAACCTCCTCCCCAATTCACTCCTCTCACCCCGAACGTAGGGAAAAGACACCGAAAATAGAAGTAGTCACGCGCCATTGTTCACGTTGCTTCTTCCCAATTTAGAATCCTAGGTGGTATACGGACCACTGTCTGAACTTTGTATCTAAACGTTGTCTGAACTCTGTCTCCTCCGGTTTCAAGACAGGTGAGACGTCCAAAATTTCAAAGCTCCGTTTCAAACAGATCGATTCACGACCGCACCTATAAACACTTTTCGCAATCACCACAAATAAAGACGCTGGCACTGGCTATTACGTTCGCAGTTATATGTGTAGTCAAGAGGCCGAAATGTGGAAGAAGGCGATGCTCAGAGTGCGGAAGAGCGTTCCTCCTCAGAGCTCCTCGCTCCCTTCCCCGAGAGACGGAGACGACTGCAGCGTGCTCTGTAGGACACAGGCGACGACGAACTCTCAGCGGCGCCGCTGCAGCTCACGATGTCGTCCGACCACTGCTCCAGGTGGCGCCACGCGTCCCGTTCTTCTTCGCAGGAGAACATGTCCTCGAAGGACATTTCGTGAGCGTCGCGCAGGCCACGAATCAGGTCGCTCAGGAAGATCACGTTCGTGTGAGAGTGATTGCGACATGTCGGCGCTGTGGGAGGAGACAGGGAGTTTAACGCACGTGAGTGATGGAAATGTACACCGGAAAACGTGAGAGAATGCGAAAAAAAATTGCCGGCGTATCTGCTCCTTTCGTTGCAAATGTCGAAAAAAGACGGTAGTATTTATCAACATTGGCCAAGTAAATGCCTTCCTTCGCTTTCTCGCTCACCTCTCATGTTGTTCTGTTCCGTCGCGCTCCTTTCAAGATAAATACGCTAAAGGTTTGATCAAGTCGCTTTATATTTACCGCGTTCCACTCCTCCAGGCCGGGTGCCTGGAGCGCTGCCGTACGGCACAGACACGCGTGAATCGAGGCGCCCTACTTCAACGCTCTTCAACGTTCATAGAACCACGTTGCGCTACTCCACGCGTGTTCCAAGCAGGCATGTAACATATCTAGTGAAACGTTTCGTAACTGTTGCCGCTTAATTTCTTAAAATGCCGGCAGAAGCCATAGAGGCACGGGAGACAGCAGGCGACGGCGGCGTGAATTTTTTTCTGCAGTCGATGAAGTATTTAATTTCGCAAAAATCAAGGATCTATGATTTTTTTATAAAAGAAAGCTGCAAATATTACTTTCGTATAATTTGTTGTCTTATATTTGCGTAATGCCTTGTTCTTGTTCAACAATTTTGACAAGTATGAACATATACACCGGACTTAGACGTTTAGATTTAGCTGTGAGTACCGTAAAAACCCGCGTATAATACGAGGTTTTTTTTCAATTTTACTATGTAAAATGTGTGCCCCGTATTATATGTGGATCCCAAAGTTTCAGCCGAAAATTTGCACACTTTCGGTTTCAGCGGAGGGTGCGCCATCTTGCGGTGGCGTTAGCTTGGTTGCTGTTTCTCTCAGCCGGCGCCATTTTGATTGTTTTGACCGCTCGAAGGATCGGCACGTTCACCGGAAGTCTATCAGGATGTCGGGTGCACGAAGGCAGTATTCGGCTGCAATTAAAAGGAAAGTTATTTTATGTGCCGAGACCATCAGGAATCGGGCCGGAGGACGGCAGTTCGGCGTAACCGAAGGCAGCATTCGCGGGTGGAGAAAGCAACTGGTGCTTGACTGGATAAAATCTGTGTGGTGTCGGCGGCCTGGAGCACTGTTGGGGGTTCCCGTCAGTGCTCGTGTTGGACGCGTTTCGCTGCCACCTGGCCGATTCCGTGAAGAAGTTTTGCGCGAAAACCCCCACCGAACTCATTGTCATTCCAGGAGGAATGACATCCCAGCTGCAACCCCTAGACTTTGCATCAACAAGCCTTTCAAAGACTGCATCAGGTCCTGCTACCAAGAGTGGATG